>BDUI01002794.1:20156-48203 GCA_002335545.1 Apodemus speciosus | reverse complement strand
TGGTAAAGACCTGCCACACAAGCAGAGGAACCAGATTTGAATCCCAGCATCCATATAAAACCAAAGCACTGCGATCCAGATCTGTAACCTTAGGGCAGACAGAGACAGTTGAATTGGTGGAACTCACTGGCCAGCCCGCTGGCCTAATCAGTGAACTCCAATGTTCAATGAAAGGCCTTGTCAAAAAAAAAAATAAGTGAAGGCATCCCAGGTTAACCTGTGCCCTCCACAACCACAAACACACATACAAAGAAGCCAATGGCTGCCAATTTGCCCAAAGGCAACCAACTAGAGGAAGGGAGGCCAAGATGCCAGCCTTCAGCTGCCTGACCTCACTTGCCCAGAAGGGGGCACTCGTGCCCACACACCAACAAGGCTGCAGGCTTCCTGGTGGGCAGGCCCAGATGATGGTGGCTGGAATGTGGGGCCCTGGCTGTGCTATCTTCCTATCCAGGCCTCACCTTCCGCTCTCCAACCATTTCTAGCTGGCTCAAGGTGATACGGCTCTCAGCTGCAGTCAGTCTGCACTGGTGGAGGAACGAGGGGCTTTGTCCCAGGACTTATTCTTCTCTCTGCTGTCACCTCTACTCTCATCTGATCTGAGGGTGTCCCCAGGGTGTTCCAGGGGAGGAAAGGCCAGGGCCTCCAATTCTTTCCTGACAGATGTGAGAAGGGTCAGGAGCCATCGGGGAGGTAAAGGATCTCTAAACTGCTTGTGCGGTTTGAGGTGGAGCATGGTCACTAGACATAGGGTTCTGAGTGTGCACTCCAGGGGCTATCCCAGCCAACTGACAGGCAAAAACAGCTGCCTCCCTCTTTCCCAGTGTATGCAACCCACCCAGAGGCCCAGTGCTGGCTGAGTGGGAACAACCAAGGCTCCCAGACCACAACATTTAAACACAGAGTCCAGGATGCCCCAGGGAAACATCCAGTTTGATCTCTTCGTTGGTCCAAAGAAGGGAGTCGGCTTTTCTTGGGCCACGGAGTCAAGCCAGGATTACTGCCTGATTACGCCGTAGTTTTCCTAGTTTTCCGGGGGTAAAACACAGGCTTGTGGAGAAACTAGAATGAGGCAGAACTTGCTGAGCATACTTGAGTGGGAACTAACAGCCCTTGTGGATCAGGCACACTATGTGCAGGACATGGGGCCCAATGTGTGACAGGCATCATGAAGAAGCTGAAGCCACACAAGGAAACTTTTAGAGAGCTGTGTGCGGTTGTATACATATGGGAAAAGTACTGGAGCTGTGYGTGTAAGATTGGCGAGCTCTACTCTGCCAGTTCTATACCTTAATTTGTTTAAATGCTGGGAAACAGAGGCTCAGAGAAGTTAATGGACGCTCACAGCACCACCCAGCTGGGGAATGGCTAAGCCCAGCCTTTAACTATCTGGCTGCAAAGTCCCCGGCCACACCTCTCCACATCAGCAGCCCAGAGGCTCTGTCCCATACACTGTTCCAATTTGCTGTACCCAGGCCCAGAGAGTGAGTGGCTGAGAGGTCTAGGAAGCTCCCATGGGAGGCTGAGGGGGCCTAGATGTAGGACATTCACACGCCTCCCAGCTGGCCCCTGTGTGGTGAACAACTGAAGACCTATAGACATTCCCACTCCGGGGCTATAGCGCAAATCAAACCCAGGCTCTGTCTGTGCCTTCTCTCCCCTCCCTGCCGTCCCTGCAGCCCCAGCCTCTCTACCCTGCAGTTCCCTGCCTGGCCCCCTTGCTTCTGCTTTATAGGCTGGGCAGACAGGTCCTCAGGGGCCACCTGCCTGGGCTGTCTGAGCTCCCTGTGTGGGATGTGTACAGAGCCAGCTTTCGAGTGGGAGCAATGGTCCTTGAAAAACCCGAAAGCATTCCTTGTCAATGTGACGTGACGGCAAGGATCAGTGGGAAAGGGTGGGAGGGAGGAATGGGTCGTGGGAGAGAGCAAAGTCTAGCAGAAGCCCCTCCCGTTGCCCGGTACCTAGTTGGATCAGCCTATCTGCACAGCTTGGCTCCTGAACCTGCGGAAGGTCAGGTGAGACCAGGGAGCATCAGAAAGCCCTAGAAACTTGCCCAGGGCATACAGCAACACCGAAGGTCTGCTGAGGGTGGGAGCCATCTGAGGCCTCCCTCACCACCCTGCTCAGCCCTTTTCTAGCTCATACAGGGGAGGGGGGAGGCTCAGAGAGGCAGGCAGCCCATCTGCCAAGTGCTCCGAGGCAGTGGGATATTGGCAGGGGTGGCTGAGATGCCTTCTGCTGGGAGCGGTCATGGTCTGAAGACACTATAGCCTGTTGGCTCTGCAAACAGGATGAAGTGAGGAGGCCCACCTGCGCCAGACGGGCCTGAGCTGAGACCCATACCCTGGATGCAAGAGGATCTCAGCAGAGCCAGAGAGACAGCAACAGGCTGGACTCTCCCGCCTCCTTCCCCTGCTGTAAAAATGTGGTTCTCCAAGCAAAACAGTGGCCATCTTCATCGGATCAGCTGTGCCGGCTTGCAGTAGGCCATGAGGGGCCGACTTGGTGACTGTTGCCATTCCCTCAGGCGGGAGTGGAGAGTCATTGGATCCAGCCTGACAATCCAGCCTCTCCTTTCAGCTACATATATGCCCTTCCGCCCTAATTGTGCACGGCCTCGGAGTCTTGAGAGTGGCAAATCCGCAGGCTGGGGTGTCTGATGGAGATGGCTCCATCTATGGAGCCTTGGAGGAGCCATCATCCGTGCTGGGTGTGGACTTTCCAGGGTGGCTGCTTTGGGGTCACCAGTGCTTTACACGTAAGCCCAATAAATGTTTTGGTTCCCTTGGGGGAGCTTTAGTAGAATCGTATGGCTGTTCATCTGGTTGTTGAGGCCGTCTAAGGAGGAAGCAGGTGTAGCTGACATGTCCCCAAGGAAGAATTCTCGAGCCAGGGGCACATAGTCTGTCTAAACCTCCTTTGTGGCTGGAGAAGATCGAGAGACTCCATTTCAAGGAGAGCCTTCCCCAGGCCATTTGCAAATCAAAGAGCAATCAAGAGTGGAGATAAGCGTGATAACTTTGGAGTCACCTTCCTGGGTTTGAATCTCAGCTACATAAACACGTAAACATGGACACAAGCCCATGTTCCAGACGTGGTCAGAGTGATCACTGCAGAGTGGGAACGGTGCTCCAGTGCGAACATCTCTAGCATGTTAGGGCCAGGCTGGGACAACGACTGAGAGCTCAGTGCTACTCGAGGACACCTGCCTGAAACTGCTCCTGACAGCCCTGCCCAGCCCTGGCCTCAGTCTTCCATCAGAAGCGAGAGGTTCAGTGCTCAAAGGCTCCCTGCGGAGTGCCACACCATGCCCTGTGCAGGCCCCTCAGGCAGTCAGAGGACAATGATTAGGCACCTAGCTTCCTAACATCTCGTTGACAATCAGAACAAATGACTTTTTTTTCTCTTTGGTGTGCATTGGTAAACACTGAGGTGGGGCTTAGGGTCAGATACACTTTCCCGACCCACTTTTGCCACTGAACGCCATCTCCCTGGCTCCATTTTATCGTGTAAAGTGGGACTCACTGTCCTCCCGCCCAGGGAGACATACATGGGCAGGCTTCCTCACCAGAGTTGGAGCTCAGAAGCTGGAAGTCCTCTGGTTCTTGGTGACTCAGTCAACTGCCGCAATGCTAGCCCAGGCAGAATAGGTCCTGATGTGGCCAGGGACCCCCAGAGACCAACTTTGGTCTTGCTTTCCATGAGCACCAGGGTGCCCGAGAAACCGATACTGGGGTCAAACTGTTGCCGTAAGTGATGGCCTCATGCTGGCCAGGGAAGTGGTGACCTTCTTCTCAGACAGTGACACTGGGGAAGTATATATGCAGGGGACTCTCCACGCTGTTCTGTGCAGGTCTGCGTATGCTGTAAATGATGCACAATTAACGGTTTGCGGTGTTTTGATGAATTACAAGTCATCTCAAATACAACCAGCAGATTGCAGCCGTCGGCCAGACTTCACCGGGAGCTTTGTCCACCACAGACAATCTCCAGCTGTTCCCAGGTGCCCAGAGCTGGCCTCACTCCTGGCACACCTCTCCATGCTTCTGATCCCCATGCTTCTAGTGACACAACACCAAGATGATAGGGCCCTCCTCTGCGGGCTCTCCCTGCGGCCTCCCCCTGCCGGCTCCCCCTTTCGGCCTCCCGCCACTCTCCCTTCCGTTCCTGTCTTGAGTGGCCTGCGGGTGGGCTGAACCACAGGTGGCAAATATTTGCTGACGGAGGGAATGTATTGTCACCAAAGACACTTGGCAGGTGTTTGTGCATACACCCTCGAGAGGTGAAACGGGGCAGGACCCGGGGAAGGAACAGCCTGAATGAAGCCCTGCACCTGCGGGGGAGCCTAGGCTGTGGGCCCCCATCTTCAGCCCCAACCGGGGTCATGTTCAAAGGCTGAAGAAGTCCAGGGACAGATCAGACACTTGAACATCCGACGTGAGACATGAAGACATGGGCGGAGACTAGACGGGAGCTCTAGGGGAGCTGTCTAGGGGAGCTGTCTAGGGGAGGCCGGTGGGGACGCAGGCCAGGTCTGCCTAGCAGGGTGGGCAGCCATGCTTCTAGGAAAGACTTAGAGGCCAAGGGAAGGCTGAGCATGCTTGGCTGGAGGCGGCCGCACGGTATGGCACGCTAAAATCAAGTCGAGGAGTACAGTGCGGTAGACAGACAGAGCGCCCCCTAGAGTCCCACTGCCACCACAGCTCCCTTCTGGCTTCGCTCCATTGCCATTGACATCAGTACCAAGCCCTGGGAGGCACTGGGGGACCTTGACTGCAGGTCTTCATGGGAGAGAGGCACTGTCTCTAAGAATCAAAGGCAAGCCTGGAGCTCCTGGGTGCTCCCAATCACCTCAGGAGCAAACGTGCTCCCACTTAAGCCGGCCCATGCCTGCAACCCCAGCACTCAAAAGGCTAAAGCGAGGAGGATTTCCAGCCTTTGTACATAGACCCTGTCTTGGGGTGAGGGGGGGCAGGGGAGAAAAAGAATGGTGACCTTATTAAGCACTTGTTAAAAATCACGCCAGGTACTGCTTTGTGAAGGACATCATTCCCAAGTCACCCTGCATGAAAGCATGTTCCCATAGTGCTCCCACAGTGCTCCACAAGAGGTACAGATATAATACTCCCCCCAAACTGGGGAGCTAGTGCTCCCATGATGCGGCCCACGAGACATGGAAATGACGCTCCACAAGATACGCTGATGAGATGTCCCTATGATACTCCCTGGTGCAGACATGAATGTGGTGCTCCCACAGTGCTCCTCGGGAGACACAGATACTAAGACCTCCTGCTGCTAGGCCAGCGTGTACCACAGGATGCTGTGGCCAGCCAGCCCAGCTTCAGGGCATTTTCCTTCCTGCAGCTTGTTGCCCAGACTGCTTAGCGGCCTCCTGCTCGGTGGCTCTTAGGGCCTCTAGCTGGAGGCATGCCTGTGGGTCCTGGGAACTGAGACCGTATGTGCCCCACCCTCTGGATTCCCACTCAGGGCTGAGAGAACTCAGTGAGAGGCATGGGCCAGGGTGAGGGGAACGCCAATGCTAGACAGTCCTGGTCTCCAGCGTCTTGTCACACATGCCTGCACAGCCAGAGATGGGAATGGGGAAAGTCCAGGGTGTGGTGGTGGGGCACACATTAGTTCACACCCTTTGTACTGCTCTGGGACTCAGAAAATTTATTGAGAAAACCTGGCCATGGTTGAGCTCATCTGACTGTGTCCCCAGCCTCACCTTGGTTGAGACTCTAGGACGGCAATAGAGTCCCCTGGGAGTTAAGATGGCTTTGTTGTGCTGGACTGGAGGGTCTTACTGGCTCCCCTGGAAATCTCTGGGCATTAGGAGTCTGATTCTGGGGGCAACCTGGAAGAGGTGTGTCCTTGCTCAGACAGCTTAGCCCAGCCCTACTCCATGCCCACACTGTCCTGTCTCACATTCAACCTAAGCCTCAACCTCCCAGGCCCCTGCGTGTCCCCAACTCCTCCCAAAGGGTTCACCCTCACATGAGCAGGAGGACTCCTTCCATGTAGAGTGGGCATCAGGACATGCCCTGGGGCCTGAAGAACATGGCCCACTTCCATGCCAGGATGTATGGATCAAGGGGCGATGGGGCAGGACTGAGAATCAGAGCTGGGCTGGCACCTGAATGCCAAGTGAGGCCGTGAACTTGAAGAAGGGTTTCCTGTGCTGGAACGGAATACACAGGGAGTCAGAGACCAACACAGACCCTGAAGGTATCAGGAGATCCATCCAGGTATGGAGGGGAGGGTCCCAGAGCCGTAAGAGCAGTGTCAGGGTGATGGTCTGGGGTGGGTGCCCACTTTCTGCATGGGGGACTTGCTATGCCTGCCCAGATTTTCCTACCATGGGGTAAAGAGAGAACAGTGTGCCATCTGAGGCTTGGGGGATCCATGGGACTTTCCTAAGAGGATCTGGACCCATAGGCAAGCACAGTCCACCTGGGTGACGTCACAGTCCACCTGGGTGACATCACAGTCCACCTGGGTGACATCACAGTCCACCTGGGTGACGTCACAGTCCACCTGGATGAAGTCACAGTCCACCTGGGTGACATCACGGTCCACCTGGGTGACATCACAGTCCACCTGGGTGACATCACAGTCCACCTGGGTGATGTCACGGTCCACCTGGGTGACATCACAGTCCACCTGGGTGACATTATGGTCCACCTGGGTGACATTATGGTCCACCTGGGTGACATTATGGTCCACCTGGGTGACATCACAGTCCACCTGGGTGACGTCACAGGCACCAGCAGTCATGACCATCCAAGATGAGCTTAGCCAGACTCTCCTCATAACAGTCTTGTTCACCTGGCTAAGGCTGGCACACAGCCCTTGCCCAGTCTCTCTTGCAATATCTGACAAACACTGGTCTCTCTCCCCAGGATTCCCTTGCCCAGAGCCTTGTCCCTGGGACTCACAAGTTCCAAGAATCAGATCTCTTCTGAGAAGCCTTCTCTGGGCCTCTCACACTGGGTTCCTATGGTTCAGGGCTTCTCACTCTGACCACAATGCACTGGTGATGCCTTGTCTGTGCCTTTGGTCTTGTGAGCTATGGAAACTGAGGTCTGAGACTCCTAAATGTGGCTCTTCATAAGTGTGGGGTAGGTGGATAGAAAGAAAGGAAGGGGGCTGGAGAGATGGTTCAGGGGGTAAGAGCACCGACTGCTCTTCCAGAGGTCCTGAGTTCAAATCCCAGCAACCACATGGTGGCTCACAACCATCTGTAATGAGATATGACGCCCTCTTCTGGTGTGTCTNGTAATGAGATATGACGCCCTCTTCTGGTGTGTCTGAAGACAGCTACAGTGTACTCACATATAATAATAAATAAATCTTTGGGCCGGAGCAAGCAGAGGTCCTGAGTTCAAATCCCAGCAACCCCATGATGACTCATACCCACCTGTACAGCTACAGTGTACTCATATGCATAAAGTAAATAAATAAATCTTTTTTAAAAAAAGGAAGGAAGAGAGAAAGATGGATACAGGATGGATGGGTGAGCAGACATGATAGGTGGGAAGTGAGTGGGTAGACAGCTGGGGGGACACATGATGGTGAGTGGGTAGATGGGTGTGGTGTATAGCAGATGGGTGGATAGGAGGAGGAGACATGATGGGTGGGTGAGTAGACTGGATGGACAGATGGGTGGATGGATGGGTAAATGGATAGATGATAGATAGGTACATGGAGCAGAAAGGTAGGTCAATAATAAGAACTTGTGTGTGTGTGCGCACACATGCGCATGTACATGTGTGTGTATGTGTGTGTACACGCCTGTGCTGGAGAGCACAGAACATTATAGTAATATATAATGTGAGCAAAATGAGAGATGAGCTGTGCCAATGAGAGAGAGTATGTGTTCAGCCTTAAGTGTATCAAATTCTCCTAAGGCAAGCTTGTTAAATCTGCCCTAAAATAGGCTCTGGGCTCTCTGTGACACAGAGAATCTCCTAGGGACAGCCATCATGGCCCCAGCAAACACCCCAGAGGATCCATTGGGCCAGACGCCGGAAGCTGTACTGGGGTGTGTGCTTATCTGTCCCGGCTCAAGTCAGGTCTGAGGCAGGGGCCTGCTGGAAATGCGCCCTGGGTACATGGAGAAAGGGCACAAGGGTCCAGGGACAGTGTCTGTCGTGAGGAGGGGAGGGCTACCACATCAGGGACGTTTAGATATTCCTTCTTTCCATCTGTTCAGCTGGCAGCAGAGGTGACCTGGCCAAGGTCACACTGTAGAAACAGCTCTGTACCTGACCCCAAAGCCCRTCTCTTTCTTTCTGTGAGAGCCATTGCTCCCAAAACAGGGAATGAGAATTGAACCCAGTGAGAAGGRACCRGGACAAGGCTAGCCAAGCGACTGATGAAAGGGAATATGGCTGGGGGGGGGGGGGTGTCACAGTTAGCAGAGGCTGTGGAAGCTCCCAGGGTGCCCTGTGCACACTTTCAGGGTGGAAAAGTTCTTTGTCCTGAAGTGACTGGCCTTCCGGGTCTGTGGGGTTAAGGGGGGATAGGGAAGAACATCCAAAGAGAAGATCCGTGGGGCGATGACAAAATGACACAGGGGAAATCGGAAAGGAAATTAGTTTCCTTAATAATCTAAGGACTCAATTAAGGTCTCAAAGTAGACACTCAAGGACAATTTTGTTAGAGTTTATAGCAAAAAAAAAAAAAAAAAAAAAAAAAAAAAAAAAAAAAAAAAAAAAAAAAAACCCAAGGTGGGCAAGCTGTCACCCTCCACAACTGCCCAGAGGACAAAAATGGAGAGGGAAAGAGAAAAGGCCACCCAACTTAAGCTGGTCGGAGGTCAGATGTGCAGCAGACAGGCAGTCCCATGGCAGGAAGTGAGGCTTTAGACAAAGAGTAAGGAAGGCTGAAATGTTGGCGGGAGAGCCTAAGAAGGAACAATGCTTAGGAAGGAGGTGGAAAAGAGGAAAGAAATTACACTTTTCTCAATAGGAAATAATAGGAAAACGGGCTGTTGTTGGCCTTTCTGCTTAGATGGGAAGGTGTCCCGTCTTAGATGGGAAGGTGTCCTGGGACTCGGAAGCCCAGGAACTACACAGCTCTGAGATGGGACAGTGTCCCAAGGGAAGGACATCCTGAGACACAGGACCCTGGGAACCGGCTCTGAGCGGAAGCCTCCTCAGCAGAGGCGTTGCAGCTCCCAGGGAGGGGTCTTCAGCCGAGCTGAGGTGCTCAGGAGCCTCAGCGCCGCTCAGCTCCTCCTCGCTTCTTCCTTTCTTTGCTTCTTTGCTTCTTGTCTTCGTCTGACAAGAGAGTCATACCAGGCAGCAAATTTCATAAAAGAGATTTATTGAAGGGTCTAGGGTGTGGAGGGACGAATCCAGGGGAGGCTGCCTGTGCTCCTGGAGGGAGCAGACTGCAGGGAATTGGACAAAGACAGGCTCTCGGGAGGTAGAGCTTTCTTGGGTGGAGATTCCAGGGTGAGGATTGATGGGATTTCGTGTTCAGGGACTGGTGGCTTTTGCTCCTACTTTTCACCTAAAGTTAGCATAATCTGGGGAGGGTCCTGCTGAGAGGCTGGAGATGACTTTCATGACAGTTACAGACTCTGGAACTGCCATTTTGATGGGGGTCTGGGGGGAAGGGCCTGGCTGCTGGAGCGCCCCAGGCGGGGGTCTGGACACTTTCCTGCTTGCAGGGTTTGCAACCTTTACAAAGTACACAAAGTTTACAAAGTCTACTAATGTCTACAAAGGGAGTCGCAGCAGGGAAGGCCTTTCCGCACTTGAGAGGTGTGAATATCCAACAGCTATAATCCCTAGACTCCTTCCCACGCTCGGATTCCCGCAGCAAGAGCACAGAATCTCATTAAAGGGCTGGTAATTCCATCTATCTCCTTAGCATAGCTTGAGGTGAGCCCCCTTCTCAGGGTGGYCCCTTGGCTAAACTGAATGATTTGGCCCAACTGAAATGTTAAGTATCCACCTAAGCCAGATATTCTAGTCTTTTGACCAGAAGGGACTCTAAATTCTAAAACAGGGGTGTGTTTTACCGGGGAAATCAGGATGTCCTTTGAGCTTCTTAGTTTCCTTAATAATTTAAGAAAGAACTCAAAATGGAAGCTCAAAGACAATCTTGTTAGAATTTATAGCAAAAAGCCTAGCATGTGAACTGATTGTGATACATCTGTGCCCTTGGGCCTCAGTGTCTCTGTCTGCGAAATGGTGTCACAATTGCCCCTAAACCCATCCCATGTGACTGCTGGGAAGTTCCAATTATGATGAAGGCTCCAGACATCCGCTGATGTCCCAGCATCCTCCTGGGGTTGGTGCCCGGGTTTTGTGGAGAAAAGAGAGGGGGGGGGCTCTCATTTATTCTGTGGTTTCAGTGACTCACCTGCACTCAGGCAGGGCCTAACCCAGCCTGCCCCTCTCTGCTCTGCCCTGCCCTGTCTGTCTGAGAAGCAGGTCCCCTGGGTCCCCATTGTTCTCAGCCCTTCCCCAGATCCCCCTCCTAACCCAAGTTCTGGGGACAATGCACATTCCATTCCAGGGATTCCATAGCCCCCACCTCTGCCCAGTCTCCTCAGGGAGGCAGTGGAGCTGGGACCTGTCCCTGAAGAAGTGCCAAGCTGCATGCCTCTCCCACCTCTCCCAGCTTAGGCCTCTGAAGCCCTTCCAGCTGGCCGTGCAGAGGGGCCTGTGCTGGATGCTGTGGCCAGCCCAGGCCTCAGTAGGGGGACCGGGCTCCGCTCACCTGGACTTGGGCCAGGCTCTCCCTCAGACAAGCTGGGCAGCTCCATATAGCCTCTGCCCTCTTGGGACTTCAGTTCCCGCTCTGTGAAGGATGGCAGAGACAGCTGAACGTGGTCGTGAACAAGCCTTAGGCTTTGCCGTCTGAGCCCCTAATGCTTCACTTGACTTTGACCCACCAGGGCCACTGGGTCTAAGTTCCCTCGTGGCTTCTAGTTCCCTCTGCCATAGGACAGCACTTGCCTCTCAGGTGGGGTACGGTTAGGTGAGCTGGAAAGACACTCCACTGATACTGACTGCAGGGCTGTATCTCCCTGAATTCACTTGTCAATCCGTGTAATCACCAGTGTAACCAAAGGTGGAGCCTTTGGAAGTGATTATTAATGTCATGAGTGGAGCCCTCATGATGGGATTAGTGCCTCTTTAGGAAGAGACGTTTGGGCCTGGGAGAGGGCTCGTCGGGTAAGGGTGCTGGCGTCAAGCCTGACAACCTGAGTTCTTTCCCTGGAACTCACGGGGTGAAGAAGGAAAGAAGTCCTGAGTCTGACCTCCGCATGCCTGCTGTGGCATGCTGACCCTCCTCCCCYACACACACACACACACACACACACACACACACACACACACACWAATAAATGCAAAAACAACCAAATAAGACATGGGAACACCTCACCTGTTTCTGTTTTCCATCATGCAATGCATTGCAAGTAGCCAGATGGCCAGCTAGGAGCCAGCCAGTGGCCATCAGTGGCCACGCATCCATCTGCTTGTGCCTTGACCTAGAACTTCTAGTCATCTCCGGGGAAATGTCCATTGGTACCAAGTGCTGTGGCATGCACCTGTCCTCTCCACTCTGGAGACAGAGGCGGGAAGGATGCTGCAAAGATGAGGCCAGCCTGGTCTACATAGTGAGTTACAGGCCAGCCAGGGCGACATACTGAGACCCTCTCTCAAAACAAGTCTAACTCCTAAACAAAACAAAAGCTACACAACAACGGCAAAACCAGACCAAACAACAGAAAATACATAGGGTAAACTACTCCTTCTGCAGCGTAATTAGAGTGGCCCAAACTCAGACCCACAGAGATGTCATGGCCTGCCACCCACGTGTCATTAGCTGTCTAGTAATTACCCGCATACACCGGCTCTGGAGCTCCCCAGAGGTAAGATCTGAGCCTGCTCCACCTTCAGTCCCCTTTCACCCCGACAAACATCTACCTTCATTGCTAAGCAGAGGGGGTGGGTGAGGGAATAGAGGGTGGTAAATGAGATTGGTGGGGGTCCCCAACCTCCTCGCAGTCCTAGGGCAGCTGTCCTGAGCCTGGGACTGCCTGCTCCAGACTCTCAGGGGGATGCAATGACCGTCCCTCCCTAACAGCTCTGATCTGCGGGGTCCCTAAGGTGATGAAAGTAGTCTGGGGTCCCCTCTCCCCTCAGTTTATCCCATGTGGTCCTCTCAGAATCTCTGTGAGAAAGCCCTCCCAGGGAAGTGATTTTCAACATTCCAGATGGAGCGACCCTCATGTTGTGGTGATCCTTTCGTTGCTACTTCTTAATTGTCATTTTGGTGCTGTTATGAATCGCAATGCAAATATCTGATGCAGGATATCCGTTATGCAACCACCCACAGGTTGAGAACCACCATCCCATGGTGTCCAGGAAGCGGGGTACCATCTCTCCACAGTAACAGAGAAGGGACATAGACACCTCCTTTGTCAGCCCTGCTCACCACCTGCCTGCCTTGCTTCCCAGGGAAGGCTGGGTCTGTTCTCCCTCCATGGTCTGTTTCCCTTGGAGTCCTTTCTTGGGGCTGTCCCCTCCCCATGGGCACAGCCCACTCATTTCCTTCTGAAAACACCACGACTTCCTGGCTTCTCAGAGAACCACCAGATAAAATGGGCCATGGTCCGAGAGAAGTCTGCGCACCCTAGCCCCGGCTGTGCCAAGATGGCCCCTCCCTAACACATACCATCCTCCAGCAAGCCACCGTCGGGGTCCCGAGGAGGGGCAGGCAGCGTGGAGTTCAGTCATCTTCACCTGCTCCTCTCCGTACTAGGGCCTGGGCTGCCAGCACTGGCAACAAGGAGCACACTTTTTCTTCAAGGCCTGGAGAAGAGAAGCCAGGGGCTGTCACTTGGGATAGGTTGGGTACAAGTCCTGAATGGGCTAGCCCAAGGCTCTGTGGCCTGGTGAGGATCCCAGACATTGGTGTTGGGTGCAGACAGGCAGGGCTGTGAGGGGCTCAGGAGAGAGGCGCTCCTTGATAAGAAGCAGACAACCAGGATGAAACAAGCTAAGCAAGCGGTGCCTGCCAAAGAGACACAAGACTTTCTGCAAACAGGGGTGCATTGAGAAGAGCTACGGAGAACCCCCACAGTCTAGAGTTTGGAGGTTGGCTCCTCACTGCCTCTGCTAAGGCCCCAGAGCCTGGGTTCCTGCTGTAGAGAAGGAGACACAGAGATCCCTAGAGGACCAGGACTCTGTCTCAGACACGGGACCAAGTTGTGGCTGTGGCTGGAATGGGGGGAGGGGCTGGAAGCCAGGTCCAGTGGGAGCATGACATCGCGGAAGGGAGGTCAAGGCAGCCTCCCACAGACCTGAGTTCTTTGTGTCTCCAAGACTTGAACAAGACACTAAAAAGCAGTAGTGAAAGGTATGGGGTTAATAAAAGCACCAAGTACCCTCCGCAGGGTGGGCGCAGATCCAGCCTGTGGCTCTCCAGCTCTCCTTCCTGGGTCTGGAGACTCTTAATCACACAAGRGAAGAGTGACTCCCCAAAGGCAGAAAGCTTTCTTTGGCCGGTGTTGGTGATTGACATTTCTAAGTTATAAAGTTATGTTTATTGTGCATGGTCTTCTGTTATAATCATAGGCGTGAGAGGCAGTCCAGATGCATTAACCAATAAGTGGTTTGTGGTATCCTGGGACGATCTTGTCCTTAGAGTGCATGTGTATCTCCAGGGGAATTGGTTTTTATATTTTCATGTGGCCAGCTGTCTCCCATTTGCGGCAGGAAGTCTGTATAATCTTCAGTTGTGGGCACATGACCCTTCCTTCTTCCCTCACCTTAGACTAWGGGGCATGCAGAGGGTGTGGGGTRGGGAGGACAAGGTCCAGGGAGGCAGAGGGCAGGCCGGGCTGTGGGTGAAGGGGTGCACACGAGTAGATGTGTTTATGTCCATCCACCCTTGGGCAACCTGTCTTAGTTAGGGTTTTACTGCTGTGAACAGACACGGTGACCAAGGCATCTCTTATAAGGACAACATTTAATTGGGGCTGGCCTACAGGTTCAGAGGCTCAGTCAGTGCGTTGTCATCAAGGCAGAAAACGCGGCAGCATCCAGGCAGGCATAGTGCTGGAGGAGGGGAGAGTTCTACATCTTCATCCAAGGGAAGCCAGGAGCAGACTGTCCTCAGACAGAAGGAGTCGCAAAGCCCACCCCCACAGTGACACGCTTCCTCCAACGAGGCCACACCTCGTAATAGTGCCACTCCCTGGGCCAAGCATTTTCAGACCACCACACAGCCTGACCTTGCTGGATCCCTGGCTGTTCCCAGGCCTATAGACTCAACCCATCCATCCTCCAGACTTGCTCTTCCATTGTCAGGCTGAAAAGGCCAGGATCGATACAGGGCAGTGCTCGCTTCTGGGACCTCTTGGTGGTTACCTGATGATACACTGAGATAGGTGTATTTGACTTGTGTGATTTCCTCTTTGTATGTTTTTTATTTATTTATATTTTTATTTATTGATTTTTCGAGACACGGTTTCTCTGTATAACCCTGGCTGTCCTGGAACTCACTCTGTAGACCAGGCTGGCCTCAAACTCAGAAATCCCCTGCCTCTGCCTCCCAAGTGCTGGGATTAAAGGCGTGCGCCTCCACTCTCCAGCTTCCTCTTTGTATGTTATACTTCAGAAAAGATTTTCTTTTCCAGTCTTTCCTTCCTTCCATCCTTCCTTCCATCCACCACCACCTCTTTCCCTTTCGGAACACTTTCCTGCCATGAAGACTGGCGTCAAACTCGCTATCCTTGCCAAGGATGGTCTTGAACTTCTGACTTTCCTGCCGCCATCACGCCTAGTTTTCTGGGGCTTTGGGTTTGCGAGGCAAGCATCCTACCAACTGACCCACATCCTCAGTCCCTCAAAAATAAGTTTCCATTTTAAAAGGCCGCAGCTGTAATCCATGCTGTCCGTCGTCCCTTCTCCCCTTCCCCTTGCTCATTCAGGCCATCATAAAGTCCCCTGGACCATAATTCTGGTGTCATCTGCATCCTTGCTCCATATTGGAGCTGTCAGAATAAAAGCTCCCCCCACCCCCGCATTGCAGACAAGTGGATGTTTGCATTTGACACAACACCTCTAACCCTGAGAGCCCTCCCCTAGCCTGCTAAACCCTATCCGGACATGGGATCCATCCAGGTTTTTGAGAATGGTTTTCTCGACTTCCAGCGCCTTCCAGGTTCTTCCACACCTTCACCTCCCACACCCAAACTACAGCAAACTTCTTAATCTTTATCCAGCTCTCCCCGCTTTTGAGAGTTATTTACTGAGTGCTTATTACATATCGCCCTCTGTCCCAGCTGCGAGTGTCCCTCCAAAGTACTGTCATTTTGCAGGTGCTGCTCTTCTGCCTGGGAATCCCTGCAGAGTTTAGCTAGCTGACTAATTCATCTTCAGCATTCAGGTCAAGTTCCCCCACCCCCACCCCTCCCAGGGATTCCCTGACCCTGTGATCCCAGGCAATGTTGGAGGCTGTCCTCAGGTTTCGCTTCGTCTCAGATGAGCACACTGGTTTGTCATTGTCATTGCCTGTGTCCACACCTGTCTCTTCATCAGACTGTGACTTCATTCTGGACGAAGGCCAGGTCTGACTCATCTCGGGGTCCCCAGGCTTACCTCGGAGCCTGGAGCGTAGCTGGCACCAGGAAAGGTGTGTGACACAGGGAGGGGGAAAGAGTGATAAAGCCAGAGCTTTCCCCTGCTTTTCAGGTGCTCCCTTAAGACCTCAGCTATTGTCAGGCCGTGGGACTTAACCGCAGTTTGGGGACACATGTCTCCATCCACAGGAGAGGCCCAGAGCCTGGGATATGGCAGTGCACAGTGGCCAGTGGCTTTGCCTCGTCCTCAGAGTATCGCTAGCCCCTGCCCTCCCCAGCCGCTGTGCTGTGAACGGGGCCGTGGAGACCGGAAGGTGTCTGAGTATCCTCGCTACGTGGCCACCTCAGTCCTTGCTTGCCTTCTTGGACCCTCCGTGGGGCTCACGCTCCATCGCGTCGGGCTGTGGGAGTTGACAGCACAGCAGCACAGGTGAGAGCCTGGTGCATTCATGGGGCCCCTGTTTACCCAGGCTGGGCCCATAAAATGCTTCAAGTGGAACTGAACCTGACTCGGAGCTGTGAGGCACTGTCCGTTCCGGCTGCTGACCCTTGGAATGGACCACCCGGAGGGCCTCTCCTTCCACAGACACTCCAGAAAACTTCAGAGGGAGGCCTGGGAACGCCGGGGAGCTAGAGAATGAACACGGCTGGGTTTGCCAGGAGTAGGCCCTTGAAAGGTCAGTCGTCCAGTGCCCTTCCCTTTGCCAGGGTCTTCTGAAGGCCAGCTGATGACCCGGAGGAAGAAAGAGAGAGACTTCTGCTTGCTGCCTCTAAGCAGAAGCCTGCACTGGGACCCAGTAGACGAGGCTTGGGAACGTGTCACATTTGGCAAAAGAAGCATGGTGAGTGAGTCCCGAGGAACCCCAAGGTTGACCTCCGGCCTCTACATGTAAAGGCACACCACACATGCACAGGCACACACACCTGTACATATACACATGCAACAAAATATAACTAATAATGCAGCCTATATAATTAGAGAGTAGAGCTGTATCTTTTTTCCTGAGCAGGAGTATGTTTGCCCTGTTTGTCAGGCACCAAGCCAAAGCAAAGCTATGATCAGCAAGTGCACTTGTGACTGAAGCTGCATGCTTTATGCTCTGTCAGCAACGGCAGAGTGCCAGTGAATCATGTGACAGGAAGGACTGGACTGCTTGTCTTTTCTTTTCTTTTCTTTTTTCTTTTTTTGGCCAGGAGAGGTGTGTTTTATTTTCATCAGTCATACAATAATTTTCTATAATATTCCAGGGCAAACCAGTGAAATTTGGCAGTCCAATCGATTTGTGGGGGAAGGGGGAGTCCCCTTCAGAGACCAGTGGGCCTGTGGCATTGGCGCGGGAGTGCCGGGGTTCACAGTGCAGCTCGCGGCTCATGTCCATCTCGCAGGTGGCTCTTCCTCCACATCACAACGGGGTCTGGAGATGATGGGGTGGGGTGGGGTGGGGTGGGGTGGGGTAGGGATATCTTCCTAGGCTTTTAGGGGATTTCACTCCTCTTTTCCTGTTCAATGGTCTCTTTGGTTGGCAGGGTGTTCTGTGTCTCAGTGTTCTTCAGCTTGGCCTTATTGAAGCCGGTGATTCTTCCATTCCCGGCTTGTCTGCCATTTTCTTACAACTCGTGGATTCTCATTCTGAGTTCGCGCTCCAGATCCTCCCACTCACATTGCTGCAGCAAGAGAGTGTCTTTTCATTCTACAACAGACCTTTAAAAAAAAAGATTTTATTATTATTATTATTATTATTATTATTATTATTATTATTATTATTATTTGTGATGGTTTGTATATGATTGGCCCAGGGAGTGACCCTAATAGGAGATGTGACCTTGTTAGAGTAGGTGTGTCACTGTGGGTGTGGGCTTAAGACCCTTACCCTAGTTGCCTGGAGGTCAACTAGCAACCTTTAGATGAAGATGTAGAACTCTCAGCTCCTCCTGCACCATGCCTGCCTGGATGCTGCCATGTTTCTGCTTTGATGACAATGGACTGAACCTCTGAGCCTGTAAGCCAGCCCCAATTAAATGTTGTCTTTTATAAAACTTGCATTGGTCATGGTGTCTGTTCACAGCAGTAAAACCCTAAGACAATATGTGAGTATACTGTAGCTGTCTTCAGACACCCCAGAAGAGGGCGTCAGATATTGTTACAGATGGTTGTGAGCCACCATGTGGTTTCTGGGATTTGAACTCAGGACCTTCAGAAGAGCAGTTAGTGCTCTTAACCGCTGAGCCATCTTTCCAGCCCCGAGGCCCCCAACTTTTAAGAAAATAATATTAAAGAGAAATTTCTGATAGCTAAAAAATAAATTGTTTTTCTGGTTTGGGTGATACTTAGTTGGCTTTTAAAAAATTCTGCGGGCCAGCTACGGCTTGGCAGGGAAAGGCACTTGCTGCATAAGACTGACAGCCTGAGTCCAATCCCAGGAGGCCAGCACTCCTCCAGCTCACCTGCCCCGGACCGCAGGGACGGTGACACTGCTGACCACCAGCCTGGGAGGAGATCCACTTCCAAATTTTGAGGATCTGGAGGTAGTGGTCCATTTTTCTTACCCCAGCTATTTGGGGGTTGAAACAGGAGGATGACTCCAGGAGTTTAAGACAGACTGAACCACATAGGGAGACTCCTATGACCCCTTAAGAACAAACGAACCTAAAAGATGAGATACATTTTCTACTGGCTGGACCACTTTGTGCTACCAAATTAAAAACCATGTCAAGTTGGACACTCACAGGTTAGTATAAACAGATGCATAAGAACACAGGGCGCATACAAGGTCAGCTCTAACTCCTTCTGAGCTCCACTTGGCCAGCCAAACCCTGCCTCTCCCTCCAGAGAGCGCCCAGGCTAGGCCTTGTATGACTCATGTGAGTCCTGGAACAGGATCCTGGCCTGAAGGAGGTTCTCGGACCCAGAGGGGACTCAAGTTCAGCCACAGCACAGCTCGGCTTCCCCCTCCCCACCGGCACCCTTCCCTTTGTATCTCATAGACAAAGGAGAGTACAGGGTAGGGGTGGAGGGTGGACTGGAGAGATGACTCAACTGTTAAAGGATAGGATCGCAGAAAAAAAAAAGACGCATGAGGAGCACAGCCTGATGCCCTTAAACGGAGCCTTCATTATCCCCAGAGGGGCCTCCAGGAGCAGCCGTGATGCTCAAATAAGGAGCCAGGGTTGGAGACTCAGTCTTACTTCCCTTTCTCAGCCTGTTGACAAAGTACTTGATGGGAGCGATCTAAGGGAGGAGAATTCATTTGGGCTCACTGTTTCAGAGTCTCCAGTTATCTCAGTGTGGGAGGCGTGGTGACAGAGCGGCTATTCACACAGAGCAGTAAGAACACAACGTAAAATCCCTCTCACAGTGGCTGGACCTGGAAGGAAGCTGAGAGTGGGGTCATAACCTCAAAGCCACGCTGCTCGGTGACCCACCTCTGCAGCCGGACCCTCCTGTCTTCCTCTTCCTCCTCCTCCTCTTCTTATATTGATGTTTTGTCTGCCTGTATGTCTTAACGTGCCTGGGCAGAAGATGGTGTCAGAGCTTCTGGGACTGAAGTTATGGACGGTTGTGCTGGGAAATGAACCCAGAGCCTCTGTGAGAGCAGTCAATGCTCTTAACTGCTGAGCCATTTCTCCAAGCTGGATTCACATCTTAAAAGCACCATAACCTTCAAAAGCAGCTGGAGAACAGGTTTTCAAACACACGGGGAGCATTTTGGATTCAAACAGCAACAGCTCCAAGCCCCCTCCCTCCACCTCCCTCCCTTTTAAATGGTATATTGGTCAAGATTGTTATATCCTCACAAGACAGCAGCATCCACTGATCAAAGAATGAACACATTCTGTCAACGCGGATGCCTGATGTTTTCTAGGTCTTACCCAAGCTCAGCACTGTTCTCTCTTGTTCTTGGTCTATAGACAACCCTGCTCCAGGGTCCTCTACCCACCCTCAGAAGATCCCTGGGCTGGATTTATATCTGGTCCATGTAGCCTTGTCATTTCCCCTCAGGGCCTGCAGCCCAGCTGAGCCTGCCTGGCTTCTGTCTTGAACACCGAAAGTAAGGACACAATGGCCCAAGCTCATGGAAGGCTCACTCCCCGGATGCAAATGTTTCAACCAGGTTACAGGTTCTAACTCAACAAGCCATACAGCCACAATTATCCCACTATACAGATGACAACACTGAGGCACAGAGAGAAACAAGCTGTCCCAGAGTTCCATGAATAAGTTAGCAGAGCCTGGATGAAGCTGATGAAGTCTGGCTCCTGTCCCCCCACTCCCCCCCCCCCCACCGGGTGACAGCCTTGGCATTTGTCATATAAATAGTTGCAAGTAGGGACTGGAAGATACAGGGCTGTGGAGCCCAAGGCATCTGCACTTGGAACACTCACAAACCACAATGCAGGTGTAGCACTCAAACATGGAAAGCCACAATCATCCCGGCTGTCAGATGAGGCRGCTGAGCTCTGCGAGAGGGAGGTGCAGTGAGCAGCCCAGCCTCACAGAAGGGAAGCACAGGACCCAGTAGCTCCACGTCTGGGTGTCCGGTGTCACTCAGCCCCTGCCCCTGCCGCCTACGATGCCATTCTTCCCAGGAGGGCATCAAGTTGAGGCTGCTGCTCCCCAGACAAACCCCTGACCCTAGTGAACTGCGGATTCCTCGGCCCCTCCTCAGTTCCCGACTAGACTCAGGGTTAGGAGGGGACTTCAGGCTCACAGTGTCTGTGCATGTGGGGGGTTCACGAGGCACCATGGAACATCTCTGAGCATTGTATTCCTTCAGCTGTAATTTGATATTGAGCTAAAGGGTGAGCTCAGGAGTCAGGAAGCCAAAGCACCGTGCCCTGTGGAGCGGTCTGGGCTTGGGAGCATATGAACGCCCACTCTCCGTTCCATCACCATATTGCAACCCCGTCCTCCAAGGCCTCCCTCGCCTCACCTGAGAGGGACCCACCACAGCCCTCAACCTCCCTGTGTGTGGCATTAGAGAGCAATCTCATGCAGGTGGAAGCAGGTACCTCAGGCTGATTCCCAGTGGCTCCATCTGACACTAGTTTGATGGCTCCCCTCCTCAGCCCAGGCCCCTCCAGACTCCTGCTGGGCCAGGGAGAGGGATAGTTGTCTGCCTCAGTCTCCTCACCTCCTYCTCCCACTCCTCTGCAATGGGAGCAGAGAGCTTGCTGGGACRTCACTATAGGGCTCTTCTCAGGACCACAGTGCCCAAGAGTAGAGCCGGACTTTTCACTGACCGCCTCCCTGCAGCAACCTCCAACTCCAGTTCACTGACCTGGGCGGTGCTGCTTCCCGCCGTCCTCTGCGCCTTCTTACCCCACCCGCATCCTTAATCTGCTCTACCGGCACCTTGGCAGCAGCTAATGTCCTAGATTGGTCCTGGCTAAATATAGCAGAGTGTCCACGTTGACCCTGTGGTCCCTCTTCTCTCCTTCCAGCCCAAATCTCCAGATGACATAAGCCATCAAGGAGACACGCATCTCAAGGCCCTTCCCACCACGGACTTCCAGTTCCAGCCTCCTCCACCTTAGAGGACTGGTTTGGAGCCGATACTTTTTCTCTCTGTTTTGTAAAGATGTCTTTGAAATGTGACTGTGGGACCCTGTGGTGATGGTGGTGGTGGGGCGCACCTTTAATCTCAGCACTGGAGAGGTAGAGGCAGGCAGATCCCTGTGAGTTCAAGGCCAGCCTAGTCTCCAAATCCAGTTCCAGGACAGCCAGAGCAGTTTCACAGAGAAACCCTGTCTCTGGAAGAAAAAGAAAAGAAAAGAAAAGAAAAGGAAAGGAAAGGAAAGGAAAGGAAAGGAAAGGAAAGAAAAAAAGAAAAGAAAAGAAAAAGAGAGAAAGCAAGAAAGAGAGAAAGCAAGAAAGAAAGAAAAGAAAAAGGAGTGTGGGATCTAAAGGAGAGAAGGTGTCCACAAAGATTTCCAGAACTTTCTCTTCCAAAAACAGGGGAGGAAAGAATTTATAGGAGTGAACTGGGGAGCAGAGCACAGGGCGGCGTGAACCACGAGACAGCTGGACCCCCACAGGCTCCTGGAGATGGACATAAAACCAAGRATTGGGAGGAATTCGTTTTTAATTAAAAAGCCATCAAGGCTCAGATATAAAGTATCATGACACTAATACTCCAGGAAATCTGGAACCTTAAATCACAACAATTCCTCCCCCGAGGGCAGCCTGGGACCTTGGGATTGAAAGGGATCTTGCCATGTGCCAGGGCAGGAAGTGCTGATGGTGAACTCTGACTCCTCCTGCTAAGGCTTCTAGATGAAAACAGGCAAGTTCTCAAGGTGCCTCAGAGCCTCCCATCTAGCCGGCACCATCATTTCCTAAATGGGGAAACTGAGGAAGGTGTGCGGGGCGTCTTCGATCTCCCAGGGAGCGGGAGCAACATGGAATCAGAAACTAAGCCGAAGGCTTTCATTTTGGGACTGGCTTGTGATTACTCTCAAGCTGCCAGATGGTGGTGGGTGGGGCTCACATAGAGACTGCAGATAGGCCACGCCAGATGTCCCCTGGAACGGAGGCTCTCAGCATCCAACATGGCTCCCTCCCACATGGGCAGCGACTTCCCACAAGAGCCCCCTGAGTGGTAAGTGTAGGGACCAGTGCACAGCTCCTCTGTTCCAGCATCAGCCTCGTCCTCTCTTCGGAGAGGAGGTTGGCCATACTCTCGGTAGAGGCCCTTCCACTCTAACAACTTCTGATTCTATTAGTCAGCGCACCCCACTGTTCCGCTCCTCAGAAAGATGGCTCATGGAGGCAGAAGGCGACCAGCAGGGAGCAGTGATGAATGGGGAGACAGGAAACATTTTGAGCTCTCAAAGCAAAACTCTAACAACTACCTCCAACCTCGAGGGTCCCCCCTGTGCCACCTGATGATTCTCCAGAGTTTTCATCCCATGGCTGGCCTGAGCCAAAAGCCAGACGCTTCCTTCTTCTTCTTACAAGGATTTATTGCTTCCCTGGGATGCCCCGTGCTTTCATAACTCTTCCGTTGTCTGAGAACGTCTAGCCAAGGTGGGAGTTCCCCTGCTGCAGCTGAAGGAGGACAAGATGCCAAGAAACCGTTGATCTCTTCGGCCACATCCATAGAGACTCTGTACCTTGATTCGGGGAGATGACATCCCCAATCTATTCTTCATTGGCTAGATTTCCAGAGAGTGAAGCCCATAGATTTTCTATGGTCAAAGTAGGAACAGAACTTTGAGTGTAGCCAGAAGTGACCAGGAAACTGGGACCTAGAACATTAAACACTGCTAAGCCAGGGCAGCTCAAAGAGCAAACTCAAGGGACCAGGGTCCTAGCTCAAGTCTCTAGAAGAGGCTGTACGGCAGGAAACACATGTGTTGGGGGGGGGGGATTACAGGCTTGAAATCCTCACTATACAGCCTTCATGGGTATAGTCCAATGTCCCSAGGACATTGATCCCCTGGAAGTTTTTTCCTGCCAAGATGATCTGAAATTGCATGGTGGCACACGCCTATAATCCCGGCAGAGGCAGGGGTAGGTAGGTCTGTGAGTTCAAAGCCAGCCTGGTCTACATATCGAGTTCTAGAACTATGTAGAGAGACCCTGTTTCAAAATTCCTCTATGACCAGGAGATGGAGGCTGTGTCTTTCTCACCTCTGTGACACACACGCCTCACACCTCTGTGACACCTGGCCTCACTCCCTGCTTCCGCCAATAGCTGCTTGGCATTTGAGTGCTCGGGATATCCTGTCCCTGACTCAGCCCTCCCTGACCGCAGGACTCCACAGCAGGCAGGCCGCTCCAGGTTCCCTGCCTCACGCCCAGCTCAATGTCTCTTTTGACCCCAACACTGGCACAGAGACAAAGCTCAGAAAGCAGTGTGGACACCAGGCAACACTGGATTACCGGTGAAACTCGGCGGCAGCCTTACCTCATGCCTCCCTGTTACAGAAGGAGAGACTGAGGCCCCAGAGGGAAAGGATTGGGGGTCAGGGACCTAAGCACACAGTTTCTGTTCCATGAGATGTCCTGACCAAGGAAACCAAGGAAATGAAGAAGAGGCCTGTGGTGGCCTGGGCTGGCCCCTCAAGCCAGCTACCCTCCAGTGGGCTCAGACCTGCCTCTGGGGTTTTGGAGAGGTGAGCCAGGGGTCAGGGGGAGTTGCTGAGGCTTCTGCCTCCCCACAGAGGCCTCTTGTGTTCCAGACCAAGGCCTGCCCCTCAGCTGGCAGGCGGAAAGGCCCCCGGCGAGTACTGAGTATCAGCCTGAGGTTCAAAGGCTGCCTGCAGCAGGCACCAGCCCTCAGCTTCCACCACAAATTAACAACCCCCCAAAAAGTCCTGTACCCTGGGAGAGGGAGGTGATTTTCCATGGTCCTGCTGCCGTACCGAGTCCCCAACTTACTGGAAAGTCTGAGTGAAAGAAAGTGCTTTGTTCRTGCTGGGGAAAGGGCGGGTCTGGTCTGAGAAAACAGACCCTTCTTACACCCGCATTGGGTAGGATGTCATGGGGATCCCGATCTGAGGTCATGTCCTGAGGTTCCCCAACTTCTTACAATAAAGCTCACATCTTGGGGTCTTGAGGAACAATCAGGGGTCGCTAGGTAGGAAGGAGGCTGACCCTCTACCTACCCTTTTGATGCACGTGGACCCACAGACAAGCCAGGATCCTAAAAGGAGAGTCGGCGGCTGCAGTGCAGGCTGATTGGGCACAGCATTCGGCGATGCAGGGCTGCAGGATGAACCCCTTGAGGAAACATCAAGCCRATCAGTCCCTGGGGGAAAGCCTTCTGGGGCACGCAGCTGGGGCTGCCTGGGAACTCCCCCACTGGCCTCCGTTTCCTAACTCGCAGAAGCTTGTGTCAATGCCTCTATTCAAGTTGTTCCGACTTTTATCAGAATTTGCGGGATCCCCAAGCACCAGATGCAAGAGAAGGCAAGTGGGTTCCTGACACCAAAGTCACCTTTGTGCAGAGTGGAAAATTAGACCAGGAGGAAAAAAGAACAATGATCCCAGGCTAGGCACTGAAATGAGCGGTGAATGAGATACCTGGTTCCCATGCAGAATAACCCRGGCTTTCGAGTGCTCCCCTGCGAACGACCTAGAAGAGCTGCAGGCAACACCTAGCCCAACGCTTCCTGATACAGGTTGCCTCATATGTGGTCCTGAGGCCCAGAGGTACTCAGATCTGCTAYGGGCCTCCTGGGAAGACAGACACTGAGGGCAGACCCTGTGTTTGGAGGGATAAAGGCAGGGACAGGAACAGAATCGTGCCAGGGGAGAGTGGGAGAGAAAGAATCTAGACAGTGAACCAACATGTTCAAATCCACAGTGTATACGCAGCTAGACTGAGCCCAGCTGTGATCTAGGTGGGTTTGGAGCATCCCAGGATAAAGGTTGGAGTCAAGATGGACGGGAGGAGAGGGAGCCRGAGTTGGGGAAGGATTTGTGTGGTGTGCTGAACCAGGCTGGAGAGGGTTTCRTRACTCTTGTGYARGAGACAGGCTTTCCCTTGAATCCAGGAAGGGTTCAAGTGTAGCCTCCAAGTCCTCTGTGATAGAGCCACGCCAATGCTCAGGTACCTTGCTCTCTCTTAGCACACTCACTCACTACAAAAAGCCACATGTCCTYSGACCTGCAATAACACACAGAGACTRGGCCGTGCCCAGGCAAAGGGCCCCGGTGATCTCATCAAGGTCTTGCTCTCAGGCCTTGAGATTCCGATTTGTAGTCAGACCTAGTAGTCCTGACCTTCTCCAACCAGAAGCTAGCTTCCTGCTGTCCCTAACTGGGGCCATTTTCTTCTGCTCATGACACAAAAACAAAAACAAAACAACAAACTGTGTTTCCCGTTGCCTGGGGACAGATTTTCCTACGCAAGAGCCAGTAGCTTCCACACACGGGCCACATCATTATCCACAACTCCCAGTGTGGGCCAGACTAGGGGGCCAAGGTGTGGTGGGTCAGTCTGCCCACCACGGCCTGCGGGAGGGGCCAGGGCATAGAGTCCATATAAATTAATTTAATTGGTCCTATTATCACTTTGCTCCGAGCCTGCAAGTCTAATCTAGCGTTGAAGTAATTCATTGGGTGTGAAGTGTCCCCAGCCAAGACTTCCCTCTGCTCACGGAACAAACCTCTCCACACTTGGCGGAGACCCTGGGCCACTGCAGCCTGGCTCCAGCAGAGGGGTTGTGCAGGAGCAGGGCCAGCAGGGGAAGACTTAAAATAGCTCCAGCTTTGGCTGTCTCCCCTGACTTTCCCAGAATGAGGCCCCAGCCCACACCCCACCAACCCCAAAAAGTCCACACATGCTCAACCATACAAATACAAGACGGAGTGACATTCGGGCCTTCACACACCCAGAAGATGTCTACATAGGTACCAAGAAACCCAGGTGAACCCTAAATTATAGGATGTTTTGGACAAGTGGTCTTGTCTCTGCTCTGTGCCTCAGTTTGCCTTTCTAAAAACATTTCCTGGCTTCTCACTTCAGTATCAAGCTATTAGCTAGGCTTCTAAGACTCGGCCCTCTTACCCAGGAGACAGACTCTCATAATGGCTAGTGGGTAAGAGGAACAGATGAACTAGCAAAAGATGAGGGCACAGTGGTATGCAGTAGGTGCTCCATTAATGCTCCCTGTTGTGAGAGTCAGGTCGGACGGTGCTGAGGCCAAGGTACACACTTGTTACAATTTCAGAAATGTGGAAGGGCCTGGGCCGGTGTGGTTCCCACGGAAGCTTTCTCCCAGAGCTGGGGCACCTGAGAGCCSRGGGGATGTGTGGTGCCCAGCCTGATGTGTTATGATTTGATTTGCATAATTTAAGGTGCAATTATTCATACCCTGATGTCAAGCTCATTAAGTAATCAGCCACCATGAACCTGCTAGTTGGGCCCAAATCTGAGGTGGGGGAGACACGACTTTGGGGAGGCTGGGGACCCTAGCCTGAGGGTAGAAGCTGGACACTCATGCATGAAGTCAAGGACTCATAGCACACCACACAGGGCCTGGCCCTGCCCCCTCCCATCCCAGGCACTCCTCAGGAAGGGCTGCCGGCTGTAAAGGCCTAGGGCAGCTGGAGGGTTTCCTGATCTGTCTGCTCCTCAGCACCAGATACTGAAATACAACCAAATTATTATTACTGCCGCCGCTGCCGCCGCCGTCATCATCGTCATCAACATTAATAAGTCAGGTTCTTACTATGTAGCAGTTGCTGTCCTGAAACTCATTGTGTAGACCAGTCTGGCCTTAAATTTACAGAAATCCGTCTTCCTCTGCCTCCCCAGTACTATAATTAAAGATGTGCACCGATGCCCAACACTGTCAGCTCCTGCTCCTGGGTCTGAGCTTCGCCACAGTTGTATCAGTGGATGGGAAAACTAAGCGGTGGTGGGCCCAGGCAGACTCTCTSCTAGCAAGCTGCAATGCACCCGTCTCCCTAATTCAGAAAACATGAGGGACTCTGGCTCCAGCTCAGGGAAGGGCCTGGGGAACTGAAAGGCCTGGGCTGGGACACAGGAGGACAGCCCAGTGTCCTGCTCAGAGTGGTGAGCATGCTGACCTTTCTGGGGGGCTCGCTCAGGTCTTAGTCTCCCCCTCAGCAATGGGCTGCGAGGTGAGCTGAGTGGACTCCGTGAATCACAAATCCCCACAGAGACTTGGTGTTCCCAAGACAAACGGCTTCAGAACTCAGCCCCAGAGACACCAAGCAGCTCCTTGCTTCTAAGTCCCTGTCTCAGGGAAAGACCCATAGCGATGAACCCTGACCCTGCTTAAAGCCCACGGGGAAATTCTCTGAGAGGCCGATCCCAGAACCCAGCCTCCCTACCCAGAATGCAACCTTCCATGTTCTCTTAGCATGACCCACTGGGTAGTTGGGAGCCRGGCAGATCACATTCACAGTCACGTCTGCCAACAGTGTGAGCGGTGAGGGGGCCTTGAGGCATGGATGGGGACGTAGCGTGACACGTTTCCTCTCTACTCTCACTCCAGGGCTGCCAAGGTCTGAGGGAAAGTGGCAGGCCACACTTCAAATTCCTCTTGACTTCACCTTGGATTCTCTCCCTCTCATCCGGGTTCCCACCGCTTCACCGAAGGGCTTCGAAACTCTGCCTTTGCTTTCAGATGGCTGAGACTGTCAGGTCCTCAGCGAGTGCTGAGAACTCCAGCAACGTGTGCATCGCATCGCAAACAGGCTTTCCGTAAAGGACCTGGGAAACAGTGCCCGTGCGTGGGAGTTGGTGCTTTGTTTTGTTTTACTGTTTGGCTTGTCTAATCCATGTCCTGGGAATGACGGAGCTCAGCTCAGCCCCACCTGTCTTGCCCCTTAAAACGCAGTGCTGACACCACATGCTGGCTCTCAGCCAGGACCCAAGCCATGTCTCTGAAGGGCATGAGGCCAGGGATGCCACAGGAGCCAAGCGAGGGCAGCTCTGAGGTGGTGGAGCCCAAGC
>BDUI01002793.1:125874-138742 GCA_002335545.1 Apodemus speciosus | reverse complement strand
GTATTTTGTTAGGGTTAGGATTAGGCTAGGGTTAGGGTTAGGTTTATGGGTAGGTTTAGGTTATGGGTTAGGTTTTAGGTTTAAGGCAGGGCTAGGTTTAGGTTTAGGGTTGGGTTTAGGTTAGGGTTTCTTTTAGGGCTAGGGTTAGTGTTAGGGATAGGACTAGGGATAGGGGTCGGGTTAGGGTTAGAATTAGGCCTAGGGCTTCTGTAAGGGCTAGGGTTATGGTTATGGTTAGAGTTAGGACTAGGATTAGTGTTAGGGTAAGGGTTAGGTTAAGAGTTACGGCTAAGGGTATGTTTAGGGTTAGGGTTAGGTTTAGGTCTAAGGCTATGTTTCGAGTTAGAGTTATGGTAAGGGCTAGTGCTAGGGCTAAGGCTATTGTTAAGGTTAGGGTTAAGGTTAGGTTTAGGGTTGGGTTAGGGCTAAGGCTATATTTCAGGTTAGGGTTAGGTTTAGGGCTAAGGCTATGTTTCAGTTTAGGTTTATGTTTAGAATTAAGGTTAGGGTTAGGTTTACAGATAGGGTAGGGCTAGGTTTATCGTTAGGGTTAGGGTTAGGTCTAGAGCTAGGGCTAGAATTATGGTTAGGGTTAGGGCTAGAGGTAGGGTTAAGGCTAGGATTAACTATAGGGTTAGGTTAAGGATTAGGCTAGGGCTACGTTTAGGGTTAGGGTTAAGGTTAAGGCTAGTGCTATTGCTAGCACTAGGTTTACTGTTAGGGTTAGGACTAGTGCTAGAGCTAGGGTAATGTTTAGGGCTAGAGCAAGTATCAGAACCAGGTGTTAAGGTTAGGTTTAAGGTTAAGACTTGGGCTAGGGTGAGGTGTAGGGCTATGTTTAGTGTTAGGGCTAGGGTTATGGTTAGGTTTACGGCTAGGGCTATGGCTAGGGTAAGGTTTAGTTTTAGGTTTAGTGTTAGGATTAGGTTAGGGTTAGGTTAGGGTTAGGCTTAGGGTTGGTGTAGGTTAGGGTAAGGGTTAGTTCAAAGGCAGGGCTTCGTCAAAGTCTAGTGTAAGTGTTAGAGATAAGGTTAGGCTTATGGTTATTGCTAGAGTTAGTGTTAGCGGTAGGTATAGGGGTATGTTAGGGTTATGGTTAGGATTAGGATTAAGTGTAGGTTTAGGCCTAGGGTTAAGGTTAAGGTTAGGGTTAGGGTTAGGGTTAGGGTTAGGGTTAGGGTTAGGGTTAGGGTTAGTGTTAGTGTTAGTGTTAGTGTTAGTGTTAGTGTTAGTGTTAGTGTTAGTGTTAGGGTTAGGGTTAGGGTTAGGGTTAGGGTTAGGGTAAGAGTTACAGCTAAGGATATGTTTAGGGTTAGGGTTAGGGTTAGGGTTAGGGCTAGGACTAGGGTTAGAGCTATGGCTATAATTAGGGTTAGGGCTAGGGTTATGGTTATATTTAGCCTTAGGTCTAGGGCTAGGTCTAGGGCTAGGGTAAGGTTTAGGGTTAGGGCCAGGGTTAGGCTAGGTCTAGGGTCAGGGTTAAGGTTATGGTTAGGTATAAGTTTAGGTTTAGGTTTATAGCTAGGGTTAGGGCTAGGGTTAGGGTTAGAGCTAGAGCTAGGGCTAGGTCTAGGTCTAGGTCTAGGTCTAGGTCTAGGTCTAGGTCTAGGTCTAGGTCTAGGGCTACGGCTAGGGCTAGGGCTAGGGCTAGGGCTAGGGCTACGGCTAGGGCTACGGCTAGGGCTACGGCTAGGGCTAGTGTTAGGCTTAGGGTTAGCCAGAGTTAGGGATAGGATTAAAGCTAGGGCTCGGGCTAGTGTCAGGTTTAGGGTTAGAGTTAGGATTAGGGTTAGGGCTAAGGCTATGTTTTGGGTTTGGATTAGGGGTTGGAATAGTGATAGGGTTAGGATTAGGTTTAGTGCTGGGTTAGGGTTTGGGTTAAAGCTAGGGATAGGGCTAGGTTTAGAGTTARGGCTAGGGTTACAGTTATAGGTATACGGCTAGGGCCAAGGCTAGGGTTAGGGTTGGAGTTAGTGTTAGGGCAAAAGCTAGGGTTAGAGTTATTGTAAGGTTTAGGTCTAAAGCCAGGGTTAGGACTAGGGCTTTGTTTAGGGTTAGGGGTAGGGGTAGGTTTAGTGTTAGTGTTAGTGTTAGGGTTAGGTCTTGAGTGAGGATAGGGTTTGGGTTGGGCTAGAATTAGGTTTAGTTTCACGGCTAGGCCTAGGCTAGGGTTAGGGCTAGAGCTAGAGCTAGGGTTAGGGCTAGAGTGAGGGTTAGGGCTCTGGTTAGGGCTAGGGTTATTGTTATGGTTAGGGATAGGGCTAGATTGAGGGTTAGGGCTAGGGTTAGGGTTAGGGTTAGGTCTAGTGTTAGGATGTGGTTACGGTTAGGGTCAGGGTCAGGGTTCAATTGAGTGCTACAGTGAGGTTTAGGGCTAGGGTTATGGCTAGGGCTATAATGAGGGTTATGGTTAGGGTTAGGGATAGGGATAGGTTTAGGGTTAGGCATGGGTCTAGGATTAGTGTTAGGGTTAAGGTTATGGATATGTTTATGCTTAAGGTTGAGGGTTAGGTTTAGAGCTAGGGTTGGGGCTATGTTTAGGGTTAGGGTTAGGATTAGGTTTAGGTTTGTTACGTCTACGGTTAGGGTTAGGGTTAGGGCTACTGTTAGAGTTAGGGTTAGCTTTAGGGTTAGGGGTAGTGTTATTGTGAGGGTTAGGTCTAGGGTTAATGCTATGAATAGGGTAAGAGTTAGGGTTAGGTTTAGGGCTAGAAGGAGGTTTAGGGCTAGGGTTATGGCTATGGCTATAGTGAGGGTTATAGTTAGGGGTAGGGATAGGGATAGGGTTAGGGATAGGCATGGGTCTAGGATTAGTGTTAGGGTTAGGGTTAGGGATAGACCTAGGATTAGGGTTAGAGTAGGGTTAGTGTATGGTTAAGGGATAGTGTTATGGTTAGGGTTAGGATTAAGGCAGCACTATGGCTAGGTTTAGGTTTAGGGTTGGGGTTAGGGTTAAGGTTGGGGCTGTTTGTGTTAGGGATAGTTTTAGGGCTACAACTAGGGTTAGGGATAGGATTAGGGCTAGAGCTAGGTTCATGGCTGGGATTAGGGTTAGGATTAGTGTTAGGCTTAGAGTTARGGTTAGGATTAGGTTTAGGTTCAGGGTTAGGGTTAAGGCTCTGTTTTGGATTAGGGTTATGGTTATCTTTAGGTTTAGGACTAAAACGCTTTCAGGTTAGGGTTGGGGTTAGAGATAGGTTTAGGCTTAGGGCTAGGTTTAGGCTTAGGGCTAGTGCTTGGGCTAAGGTGATTGTTAAGGTGAGGGGTAGGGTTAGTTTTAGGGTTAGGTATGCCCTAAGGCTATGTTTCAGGTTAGGATTAGGTTTAGGGCTATGGTTATGGTTACGTTTACAGCTAGGGGAGGGCTAGGATTATGGTTAGGGTTAGGGTTTGGTCTAGAGGTAGGGCTAGAATTAGTGTTAGGTTTACGGTTCGGGCTGAGGTAAGGTTAGGGCTAGGGTTAGGTATAGGGTTAGGGTTAGGTTTATGGTTAGGGCTAGGCCTAGGGCTACGTTTAGGGTTAGGTTTAAGATTAAGTTTAGGGCTATGGCTAGCGCTAAGTTTAGGGTTACAGTTAGGACTATGGCTAGAGCAAGTTTGAGGGCCAGGGTTAGGATTCAGTTTATGGTGAGGGCTAGGACTAGGGTTAGGTGTAGGGCTATATTTAGGTTTAGGGCTAGGGTTAGTGTTAGGTTTAAGGCTAATGCTAGGGCTAGGGCTAGGGTTCGGGTTAGGTTTAGGGTTAGGTTTAGGTTTAGGGTTAGTTTTAGGGTTAGGTGTAGGTTACGGTTAGGGTTAGGTTTAGGGGTAGGTTAAGGTAAGGGTTAGGTTAAAGGCAGGGCAATGGCTATGTTTAGGGTCAGGGTTAGGGTTAAGATTAACGTTATGGTTATTGCTAGAGTTAATGTTAGCCATAGTTGTATGGCTTGGGTAGCATTATGGTTAGGATTAGGGCTAGACAAGGGTCAGGGCTATGGTTAGGGTTAGAGTTAGGGTTAGGTTAAGGCTATTTTTCGGGATAGGGATAGGGTTAGTGCTAGGGCTATGGTTAGGGCTAGGGCTAGGGTTAAGGCTAGGGCTAGGGTTAGCGTTAAGGTTATGGATTGGTTTAAGGCTAGGTGTAGGGATAGTGCTATGTTTTGGGTTAGGGTTAGGACTAGGGCTAGTACTAGTGTTAAGGTTAGGTTCAGGGTTAGGACTAGGGTTAGTTTTAGGGGTAGGGCTGTGTTTAGTGTTAGGGTTAGAGTTAGGGTTAGTTTTAGGTCTAGGCCTAGGTCTAGGGTTACATTCATCGCTAGGTTTAGGGGTAAGGTTAGAGTAATGGTTCAGTTTAGGGTAGGATACAAGTTAGGTTTAGGAGTAGGTTAGAGTTAGGGTCAGGTTTAAGACTGGGCTAGGGCTAGCTTTAGTTTTATGGTTAAAGTTAGATTTAGTGCTAAGGCTTGGGTTATTGTTAGTGATAGGTCTAGAGCTAGAGCTAAGTTTAGCATAAGGATTAGAGCTAGAACTAGGGTCAGGGCTAGTGTTAGATTTAGGGTTAGGTTTAGGTATAGATTTAGGGTTAGGGTTAGGGTTAGGGTTGGGGTTAGGGCTATGGCTAGGTTTATATCTAGGGTTTTGTTTAGAGTTAATCTTAGGGCTAGTGTTCAGGTTATGGTTGGGTCTAGGGCTAGAGCTTGGGTTAGGCTTAGTTTTAAGTTTAGAGTTAGGTTTAGGATTAGGGCTAGTATTACGCTTAGATTCATGGCTACAACTAGGGCTAGGGCTAGGGCTAGGGCTAGGGTTAGGGTTAGAGCTAGCTCTAGGTTTAGGGCTAGGGCTATGTTTAGGGTTAGGCTAGGGGTTAGGGTTAGGGTTAGGGCTAGTTTTATGGTTAGGTTTAGTGTTATGGTTATGGTAGGGTTAGGKTTAGGTTTAGGGTTAGTGTTAATGTTAGTTTTAGTGTTAGGGATAGGGTTAAGGCTATGGCTAGGTTTAGGGTTATGGTTAGTGTTAGTGCTAGGGTCAGTGTTAGGGATAGGGATAGGACTATAGTTACTATTATGTTTAGGGTTAGTGTTAGGGCTAGAGCTAGAGTCAGGGACAGAGTTAGTATTAGGTTTAGGTTCAGGGCTAGGGTTAGTTTTAGGGTTAGGTTTAGGTTTAGAGTTAGGGCTAAGCTTAGGGTAAGGGCTCAGTTTAGCATTAGGGTTAGGGCTAGGGCTAAGGNTAGGGTCAGGGACAGATTTAGGATTAGGTTTAGGTTCAGGGCTAGGGTTAGTTTTAGGGTTAGGTTTAGGTTTAGAGTTAGGGCTAAGCTTAGGGTAAGGGCTAGGGTTAGCATTAGGGTTTGGGCTAGGGCTAAGGCTAGTGCTATTGTTAGGTTTAGGGTTAGGATTTGGGTTAGGGTTAAGGTTAGGGTTAGAGCTAGAGCTAAGGTCACTGCTAGGATTAGGGTTAGGGTTAGAATTAGGCCTATGGTTAGGGTTAGGTTTAGGGTTAGTGTTAGGAATAGGGATAGTGTTAGGGTTAGGGATAGGACAAGGACTAGGGTTCGTGTTATGTTTAGGGTAATGTTTAGGGCTAGAGTTTGTTTTAGACTTAGGGTTAGGGTTAGCATTTGGGTTATAGTTAGGCTTAAGGTTAGGGCAATGGTTAGGGTTAGATTAGGCCTAAGGTTAGGGTTAAGTTTAGGGCTAGGGCTAGTTTTAGCTTTAAGGTTAGGTTTAGAGCTAGGGTTAGTGCTAGGGTTATGCTTAGGGTTAGGATTAGTGTTAGGGCTAGGGGTAGATTTAGGGCTAAGTATATGTTTAGGTTTTGGTTAGGGCTAAGGCTATGTTTTGGGTTAGGGGTAGGGGTTGGCTTAGAGCTAGGGTTAGGATTAGGTTTAGGGCTGAGGTTAGGGTCTGGGTTAAAAATAGGGCTAGGGTTAGGTTTAGGGTTAGGACTTGGGTTAGAGATATAGGTATACGGCTAGGGATAAAGCTTGGGTTAGGGTTGGAGTTAGTGTGAGGGCTAGAGCTAGGGTTAGAGTTACTATAAGGTTTAGGGCTAGAGCCAGTGTTAGGGCTAGGGCTTTTTTTAGGGTTAGGGATAGGTATAGGGCTATGGTTAGGGTTAGGGGTAGGGCTAAGGCTAGGATTAGGGTTGGGCTAGGATTAGGTTTAGGTTCACAGCTAGGGCTAGGGCTAGGGCTAGGGTTAGGGTTAGGGTTAGGGCTAGGGCTAAGGCTAGAATGAGGTTAGGGTTAGGGTTAGGGTTAGSGTTAAGGTTAGGGTTATGGTTAGGTCTAGTTCTTGGGCTAGGGCTATGGTTAGGGACAGCATTAGGGTTAGGTTTAGGGTAAGGTTAGACAAGATTAGGCTTAGGGTTAAGGTTAGGGATAGTGTTAGGATTAGGGTTAGGTGTAGGGTTAGGGCTAGGGTAATGGTTAGGGCTAGGGTAGATCTAGTTCTAGGGTTAGAGTTAGGGATAGGGCAAGGGTGAGGTTTAGGGCTAGGGTTAAGTCTAGGGCTGAGATTAGGGTTAGGGTTAAGGCTTGTGCTAGGGCTAGGTTTAGATTTAGGTTTAGGGATAGAGTTAGTGTTAAGGCTAGAGCTGGAGTTAGGGTTAGGTTTAGGTTTAGGGTTAGGGTTAGGGTTAAGGCTATGTTTTGGATTAGGGTTATGGTTACGATTAGGGTAGGAATAAGGTTATGTTTCAGGTTAGGGTTAGGGTTATAGATAGGGTTAGGGCTATGGTTAGGCTTAGGGCTACTGCTATGGCTAATGCTATCGTTAAGGTTAGGGTTAGGTTTAGGTTTAGGGTTTGGATTAGGCCTAAGGCTATGTTTCAGGTTAGGATTAGGTTTAGGGCTAAGGTTAGGGTTAGCTTTACAGCTAGGGGAGGGCTTGGGTTATGGTTATGGTTAGGGTTAGGTCTAGAGATAGGGCTAGAACTAGGGTTAGGATTAGGTTTAGGGTTAGGGTTACGGCTATGTTTTGGATTAGGATTACGGTTACGATTAGGGTTAAGACTAAGGTTATGTTTCAATTTAGGATTAGGGTTAGGGTTAGAGATAGGGTTAGGGCTAGATTTACTGTTAGGGCTAGTGCTAGGGCTAAGGCTGTCTTTAAGGTTAGGGTTAGGGTTAGGTTTAGGGTAATATTAGGCCTAAGGCTATGTTTCAGGTTAGGATTAGTTTTAGGGCTAAGTTTAGGGTTAGATTTACAGCTAGGGGAGGGCTAGGATTACAGTTAGGGTTAGGGTTTGCTCTACAGCTAGGGCTAGAATTAGGGTTAGGGTTATGGTTAGGGCTAGAGGTAGGGTTAGGGCTAGTGTTAGGTATAGGGTTAGGGTTAGTTTTAGGGTTATGTCTAAGTCTAGGGCTAGGGCGAGGGCTAGGGCTAGGGTTATGTTTAGGGTTAGGGTTAAGGTTAAGGCTAGGGCTAGAGCTAGGGCTAGTGCTAGTGTTAGGGTTAGGGATAGGACTAGGACTAGGGTTAGTGTTATTTTTAGGGTTTGGGTTAGGGTTAGGGTTAGGTTTAGGGTTAGTGCTAGTGCTAGTGTTAGTGTTAGTGTTAGTGTTAGTGTTAGTGTTAGTGTTAGTCTTAGTGTTAGTGTTAGTGTTAGTCTTAGTGTTAGTGTTAGTCTTAGGGATAGAGTTAGGGCTTTGCGTAGGTTTAGGGTTAGGACTAGTGTCAGTGTTAGGTATAGGTATAGGACTAGGGTTACTATTATGTGTAGGTTTAGTGTTAAGGCTAGAGATAGGGTCAGGGACAGAGTTAATATTAGGTTTAGGTTTAGGTTCAGGGTTAGGGTTTGGGTTAGGTTTAGAATTAGGGCTAAGCTTAGGGTTAAAGCTAGGGGTAGTGTTAGGGTTAGGGCTAGGGCTAAGGCTAGGGCTATTGTTAGCTTTAGGGTTAGGGTTAGGTTAGGGTTAGTGTTAGGGTTAGGGTTAGGGCTAGAACTAGGGTCACTGCTAGGATTATGGTTAGGGTTAGAATTAGTGCTAGGGTTAGGGTTAGGGTTTGGGTTAGGGTTAGGGTTAGGGATAGGGCTAGTGCTAGGATTAGGGATAGGACTAGGACTAGTACTATGGTTAGTGTGTTTAGGGTAATCTTTAGAGCTAGAGCTAGGGTTAGGGCTAGGGTTYGTTTTAGATTTAGTGTTAGTGTTAGGGTTAGGCTTAAGGTTAGGGCTATGGTTATGGTTAGGGTTAGGGTTAGCTTTAAGTTTAGGATTAGAGCTAGGGCTAGGGCTAGGGTTATGCTTAGGGTTAAGGTTAGTGTTAGGGCTAGGGCTAGGGTTAGGGCTAGGGATATGTTTAGGTTTAGGTTTGGGTTTAGGGATAGGGATAGGGTTAGGATTAAGGGCTAGGGCTAGTTTTAGGGTTAGTGTTAGAGCTAGGGCTATGGTTATGGTTAGGCCTTGGCCTAGGGCTAGGGGTAGGGATATGCTTTGGGTCATGGTTGGTGTTAGGCATAGTGTTAGGATTAGGRTTAAGGGCTAGGGATAGTGTTAGGGTTAGTGTTAGAATTAGGACTAGGGTTAGTGTAGGGCTAGAGTGAGGGTTAGGGTTAGTGTTAAGGCTACAGATAGGGTTAGGTTTAGGGTTAGGGTTATGGTTAACGCTAGGGCTAGAGCTAGGTTTCATATTAGGATTAGGTTTTTTGTTAGGGTTAGGATTAGGGTAGGGTTAGGGTTAGGTTTATGGGTAGGTTTAGGTTATGGGTTAGGTTTTAGGTTTAAGGCAGGGCTAGGGCTAGGTTTAGGTTTAGGGTTGAGGTTAGGGTTACAGTTAGGGCTAGGGTTAGTGTTAGGGGTAGGACTAGGGCTAGGGCTAGGGTTAGGGTTAGAATTAGGCCTAGTGCTTCTGTCTGGTCTAGGGTTATGGTTATGGTTATGGTTAGGATTAGGATTAGTGTTAGGGTTAGGTTAAGAGTTATGGCTAAGGATATGCTTAGGGTTAGGGTTAGGTTTAGGTCTAAGGCTATGCTTCGAGTTAGGGTTAGGGGTAGGGCTAGGGTTAGAGCTAGGGCTATGTTTAGTGTTAGGGATAGTTATGGTTATATTTAGGCTTAGGTCTAGGGTTAGGGTTAGGGCTAGGGCTGGGGCTAGGGCTAGGTCTAGGGCTAGGGTTAGGGGTTTGGCTAGGAATAATGATAGGGTAAGTGTTAGGGTTAGGGCCAGGGTTAGGGTTAGGGTAAAAGCTAGGGCAAGGGCTAGGGTCAGGGTTAGTGTTACGGTTAGGTTTAAGTTTAGGTTTAGGTTTATAGTAGGGTTAGGGCTAGTGTTAGGGCTAGGGCTAGGGCTAGGGCTAGGGCTAGGGCTAGGGCTAGGGCTAGGGCTAGGGCTAGGGCTAGGGCTAGGGCTAGGNTAGGGTCAGGGTTAGTGTTACGGTTAGGTTTAAGTTTAGGTTTAGGTTTATAGTAGGGTTAGGGCTAGTGTTAGGGCTAGGGCTAGGGCTAGGGCTAGGGCTAGGGCTAGGGCTAGGGCTAGGGCTAGGGCTAGGGCTAGGGCTAGGGCTAGGTTTAAGGCTAGGGCTAGGGCTAGTGTTTGGGTTAGGGTTAGAGCCAGATTTAGGGATAGGGTTAAAGTTAGGGCAAGGGCTAAGGTCAGGTTTAGGGTTAGAGTTAGGGTTAGGTTTAGGGCTAAGGCTAGATTTGGGTTAGTGGTAGGTTTGGACCTAGCACTAGGTTTAGGATTAGATTTAGTGCTGTGGTTAGGGTTTGGGTTAAAGCTAGGGCTAGGGCTAGGGTTAGGGTTAGGGCTAGGGTTAGAGTTATAGGTATATGGCTAGGGCTAAGGCTAGGATTAGGGTTGGAGTTTGTGTTACAGATAGAGCTAGGGTTAGAGTTACCTTAAGGTTTATGACTAGATCCAGGGTTTGGGCTAGGGCTTTGTTTAGGGTTAGAGTTAGGGCTAGGGTTAGGGTTAGGGTTAGGGCTAAGACTAAGATTAGGGTTGGGCTAGGATTAGATTTAGTTTCACAGCTAGGGCTTGGGCTAGATTTAGGGCTAGAGCTAGGATTATGGTTAGGTTTAGGACTAGAGTGAGGGTTAGAGATAGGGTTAGGGCTAGGGTTAGGAGTAGGTTTAGGGTTAGTGTTAGGGCTAGAGTCATGGTTAGGGCTATGGTTAGGACTAGGGATTCGTTTAGGGTTAGGTTTAGAGCTAGTTTAAGTGTTAGGGTTAGGGCTCTGTCTAGAATTAGGGTTGTCTAGGATTAGGTTTAGATTCATGGCTAGGGCTAGGTCTAGGGTTAGGGCTAGAGCTAGTGTTATGATTAAGGTTAGGGCTAGAGTGAGGTTTAGGACTAGGGTTAGGGCTAGGGTTATTGTTAGGGTTATAGTTAGGGGTAGAGTGAGTGTTAGGGCTAGGGTTAGGGCTAGGGCTAGTGTTAGGATATGGTTAGGTTTAGGGTAGAGTGACACTTAGTGCTAGTGTTAAGGCTACAGATATGGTTATGATTATGGTCAGGTTTAGGGTTAATGTCAGGGCTCGGGCTAGGTTTTGTGTTATGTTAGAGTTGGTGTTAGGGTTATGTTAGGGTAACTTTAGGGTTAGGGTTAGAATTATGGTTAGGTTTAAGGTTAGGGTTATTGTTAGGGTTAGGTTTAAGGTTAGGGCTAGGGCTAGGGTTAGTGTTGTGCCTAGATTTAGGTTTAGGTTCATGGCTAGATGTAGGGTTAGGGCTAGGGCTAGGGCTATGGCTAGGGCTAGTGCTAGGGCTAGATTTAGCGTTAGGGTTAGGGTTAGGGCTAGGTCTAGTTTTTGGGCTAGGGCTATGGTTGGGGATAGCATTAGGGTTAGGTTTAGGGTAAGGTTAGACATAGGATTAGGCTTGGGGTTAGGATTAGGACTAGGGTTACGATTAGGGCTAGGTGTAGGGCTAAAGTTAGAATTAGGGCTAGGATTAGGGTTAGGAGTAGGGTTAGGGCTAGGGTTAAGGTTAGGGTTAGGGTTAGGGTTAGGTTTAGGGCTAGTGTTGGGCTAGGTCTAGGGTTAGGGTTAGGGATAGGGCAAGGGTGAGTATTAGGGCTAGGTTTAAGGCTAGGGCTGAGATTAGGGTTAGGATTAGGATTAAGGTTAAGGCTTGTGCTAGGTCTAGGTTTATATTTAGGTTTAGGTTTAGGGTTAGAGTTAGTGTTAGGGTTAGAGCTAGAGTTAGGGCTAGGGTTAGGGTTATATTTAGGGTGAGGGTTAGGTCTAGGTTTAATGTTAGGGTTAGGGCTAGGGCTAGGGCTAGCCTTAGTTTTAGGGTTACGGTTAGGGCTCGGTTTTTGCTTAAGATTGAGAGTTATGTTTAGAGCTAGGGTTAGGGCTATGTTTAGGGTTAGGTTTAGGATTAGGCTTAGGTTTTTAAGTCTAGGGTTAGGGTTAGGGTTAGGGCTACTGTTAGGATTAGGGTTAGCTTTAGGGTTAGGGGAAGTGCTATTGTGAGGGTTAGGTCTAGGGTTAAGTCTAGGAATAGTGTGAGGGTAAGGGTTAGGGTTAAGGGCAGGGCTAGGGTTAGGTTTAAGGGTAGGGTTAAGGTTAGGTTTAGGGATAGGGATAGAGTCAGGGCTGTGGTTAGGGTTAGTGTCAGGGTCATGGTTAGGTTGAGGGCTAGAGTGAGGTTTAGGTCTAGGGTTACAGATAGGGATATAGTGAGGGTTATATTTAGGGGTAGGGACAGTGATATGGTTAGGGATAGGCATGGGCTTAGGATTAGTGTTAGGGTTAGGGTTAGGGATAGACCTAGGGTTAGGGTTAGGGTAGGGTTAGAGTATGGTTCAGGGATAGTGTTATGGTTAGGGTTAGGTTTAAGGCAGCACTAGGGCTAGGTTTAGGGTTGAGTTGGGGTTAGGGTTAGGGTTAGGGCTAATCTAAGCRTTAGGGATTGTATTAGGGCTAGTGCTCGGGTTAAGGATAGGATTAGGGCTTGAGTTAGGTTCATGGCTAGGTTTAGGGCTAGGTTTATGTTTAGGCTTAGTGTTATGGTTAGGGTTAGGTTTTAGTCTACATTTCGGGTTAGGGTTAGGGTTAGGGTTAGGGCTAGAGTTATGGATAGGGCTAGTGCTAGGGCTATGGCTATTGTTAAGTTTAGGGTTAAGGTTAGGGTTAGGGTTAGGTTTAGGGCAAAGGCTATGTTTCAATTTAGGGTTAGGTTTAGGGCTAAGCTTAGCRTTGGGTCTACAGCTAGGGTAGGGCTAGGTTTATGGTTAGAGTTAGAGTTAGGTCTAGAGCTAGRGCTAGTATTAGGGTTAGGATTAGATTTAGGGTTAGGGTTAGGGTTAAGGTTAAGGTTATGTTTTGGATTAGGGTTACAGTTACAATTAGGGTTAAGACTCAGGTTATGTTTCAGGTTAGGGTTAGGGTTAGAGAAATGGTTAGAACTAGGGTTATCGTTAGGGATAGTGCTAGGGCTAAGGTTATCGTTAAGGTTAGGGTTAGGGTTAGGGTTAGGTTTAAGATAATGTTTAGGCCTACAGCTATATTTCAGGTTAGGATTAAGTTTTGGGCTAAGTTTGGGATAGTTTTACAGCTAGGGGAGAGCTAGGGTTATGGTTATGGTTAGGTTTAGGTCTAGAGCTAGGGCTAGAATTAGGGTTAGGGTTAGGGTTAGGGTTAGGGCTAGAGGTAGGGTTAGGGCTAGGGTTAGGTATAGGGTTAGGGTTAGGGTTAGGGTTAAGGGTAAGTCTAGAGCTAGGGCTAGGGCTGGGGCTATGTTTAGGGTTAGGGTTAGTTTAAGGCTAGGGCTAGGGTTAGTGCTAGGTTTAGGGTTAGGGTTAGGACTAGGGCTAGAGCAAGTTTTAGGGCCAGGGTTAGGGTTTGGTTTAGGGTGAGGCCTAGGACTAAGGTTAGGTGTAGGGCTATGTTCATGGTTAGGGCTAGGGTTAGTGTTTTTTTAGGGCTAATGCTAGGGC
>BDUI01002793.1:82779-114581 GCA_002335545.1 Apodemus speciosus | reverse complement strand
GGTTAGGTTCAGGGTTAGGACTAGGGTTAGTTTTAGGGGTAGGGCTGTGTTTAGTGTTAGGGTTAGAGTTAGGGTTAGTTTTAGGTCTAGGCCTAGGTCTAGGGTTACATTCATCGCTAGGTTTAGGGGTAAGGTTAGAGTAATGGTTCAGTTTAGGGTAGGATACAAGTTAGGTTTAGGAGTAGGTTAGAGTTAGGGTCAGGTTTAAGACTGGGCTAGGGCTAGCTTTAGTTTTATGGTTAAAGTTAGATTTAGTGCTAAGGCTTGGGTTATTGTTAGTGATAGGTCTAGAGCTAGAGCTAAGTTTAGCATAAGGATTAGAGCTAGAACTAGGGTCAGGGCTAGTGTTAGATTTAGGGTTAGGTTTAGGTATAGATTTAGGGTTAGGGTTAGGGTTAGGGTTGGGGTTAGGGCTATGGCTAGGTTTATATCTAGGGTTTTGTTTAGAGTTAATCTTAGGGCTAGTGTTCAGGTTATGGTTGGGTCTAGGGCTAGAGCTTGGGTTAGGCTTAGTTTTAAGTTTAGAGTTAGGTTTAGGATTAGGGCTAGTATTACGCTTAGATTCATGGCTACAACTAGGGCTAGGGCTAGGGCTAGGGCTAGGGTTAGGGTTAGAGCTAGCTCTAGGTTTAGGGCTAGGGCTATGTTTAGGGTTAGGCTAGGGGTTAGGGTTAGGGTTAGGGCTAGTTTTATGGTTAGGTTTAGTGTTATGGTTATGGTAGGGTTAGGKTTAGGTTTAGGGTTAGTGTTAATGTTAGTTTTAGTGTTAGGGATAGGGTTAAGGCTATGGCTAGGTTTAGGGTTATGGTTAGTGTTAGTGCTAGGGTCAGTGTTAGGGATAGGGATAGGACTATAGTTACTATTATGTTTAGGGTTAGTGTTAGGGCTAGAGCTAGAGTCAGGGACAGAGTTAGTATTAGGTTTAGGTTCAGGGCTAGGGTTAGTTTTAGGGTTAGGTTTAGGTTTAGAGTTAGGGCTAAGCTTAGGGTAAGGGCTCAGTTTAGCATTAGGGTTAGGGCTAGGGCTAAGGCTAGGGCTATTGTTAGGTTCAAAGTTAGGGTTAAGTTTAGGGTTAGGGCTAGAGCTAGGGTCACTGCGAGGATTAGGGTTAGGGTTAGAATTAGGCCTATGAATAGGGTTAGGTTTAGGTTTAGGGTTAGGGTTAGGAATAGGGATAGTGTTAGGGTTAGGGATAGGACAAGGACTAGGGTTAGTGTTATGTTTAGGGTAATGATTAGAGCTAGAGCTAGGGTCAGGGCTAGGGTTTGTTTTAGATACAGGGCTAGGGCTAGAACTAGGGTTAGGGTTAGGCTAAAGTTTAGGGCAAGTGTTAGGCTTAGGGTTAGGCCTAAGTTTAGGGTTAAGTTTAGGGCTAGGGCTAGTCTTAGCTGTAAGGTTAGGTTTAGAGCTAGGGCTAGTGCTAGGGTTATGCTTAGGGTTAGTGTTAGGGCTAGGGGTAAGGTTAGGGCTAAGGATATGTTTAGGTTTTGGTTTGGTTTTAGGGATAGGGATACGGTTAGGGTTAAGGACTAGGGCTAGTGTTAGGTTTAGTGTTCGAGCTAGGGCTAGGGCTATGGTTAGGCCTTGGGATAGGGTTAGGGCTAGGGATATGTTTTGGGTCAGGGTTGGTTTTAGGAATAGTGTTAGGGTTAGGGTTAATGGCTAGGGGTAGTGTTAGGGTTAGTGTTAGACCTAGGACTAGGGTTAGGGTAGGGCTAGAGTGAGGGTTAGGGTTAGTGTTTAGGCTAAAGATAGGGTTAGGTTTAAGTTTAGGGTAATGGTTATGGCTAGGGCTAGAGCTAGGTTTTGTGTTAAGACTAGGTTTTTTGTTAGGGTTAGGATTAGGATAGGGTTAGGGTTAGGTTTACGGGTAGTTTTAGGTTGTGCGTTAGGGTTAGGATTAATGCAGGGCTGGGGATATGTTTAGGTTTAGGGTTGGGGTTAGTGTTAGGGTTACAGTTAGGGCTAGGATTCGTTTTAAGGATAGGACTAGGGCTAAGGCTAGGGTTAGGGTTAAAAATTAGGCCTAGGGCTATGGTCAGGGTTACGGTTATGGTTATGGTTATGGTTAATGTTATGGTTAGGGTTAGGTTAGGGTTAGGATTAGGATTAGGGTTAGGGTTAGGGTTAGGGTTAGGGTTAGGGTAAGAGTTACGGCTAAGGATATGTTTAGGGTTAGGGTTAAGGCTAGGGCTAAGGCTATGTTTTGAGTTAGGGTTAGGTTTAGGGCTAGGGCTAGGGTTAGAGGTAGGGCTATATTTAGGKTTTAGGAATAGAGTTATGGTTATATTTAGGCTTAGGTCCAGGGTTAGGGTAATGGCTAGGGCTATAGGTAGGGCTAGGGCTAAGGCTAGGGCTAGGGTAAGGGTTAGGGTTAGAGCCAGGTTAAGGTTAGGGTAAAAGCTAGGGCAAGGGCTAGGGTCAGGTTTAGGGTTAGGGTTAGGGTTAGGGTTAGGGTTAGTTTTAAGTTTAGATTTAGGTTTATAGCTAGGGTTAGGCCTAGGGTTAGGTTTAGGTTTAGGGCTAGGGCTAGGGCTAGGGCTAGGGCTAGGGCTAGGGCTAGGGCTAGGGCTAGGGCTAGGGCTAGGGCTAGGGCTAGGACCTGGGCGAGGGCTAGTGCTAAGGCTAGAGCTAGGTCTAGAGCTAGGGCTGGGGCTAGGGTCAGGTTTATGGTTAGAGTTAGGGTTAGGGTTAGGGTTAAGGTTATGTTTTGGGTTATGTGTAGGGGTTTACCTAGCGCTTGGGTTAGGATTAGGTTTAGAGTTTGGGTTAGGGTTTGGGTTAAAGCTAGGGCTAGGTTTAGGGTTAGGGCTTGGGTTAGAGATATAGGTATAAGGCTAGGGCTAAAGATAGGGTTAGGTTTGGAGTTAGTGTTAGGGCTAGAGATAGGGTTAGAGTTACTGTAATGTTTAGGGCTAGAGCCAGGGTTAGGGCTAGGGATTTATTTACGGTTAGGTTTAGGGCTAGGGCTAGGGCTGGGGTTATTGTTAGGTTTAGGGCTAAGGCTAGGATTAGGGTTGGGCTAGGATTATGTTTAGTTTCACAGCTAGGGCTAGGGCTCGGGTTACGGCTAGGGCTACAATTAGGATTAGGTTTAGGGTTAGGGGTAGGTTCACGCTTAAGTTTGAGAGTTAGGTTTAGAGCTAGGTTTAGGGCTATGTTTAGGGTTAGGGTTAGGATTAGGTTTCAGTTTGTTAGGTCTAGGGTTAGGGTTAGGGTTTGGGCTTCCTTTAGGATTAGGGTTAGCTTTAGGGTTAGGGATAGTGCTATTGTGAGGGTTAGGTCTAGGGTTAAGGCTAGGAATAGGGTGAGAGTTAGAGTTAGGGCTAAGGATAGGGCTAGGGTTAGGTTTAGCGGTAGGTTTAAGGATAGGTTGAGGGATACGGATAGGGTTAGGGCTGTGGGTAGGGTTAGGGTCAGGGTAAGGGTTCAGTTGAGGGTTAGAGTGAGGTTTAGGGCTAGGGTTATGGCTATGGCTATAGTGAGGGTTATGATTAGGGGTAGGCATGGGTCTATTATTAGTGTTAGGCTTAGGGTTAGGGATAGACCTAGGGTTAGGTTTAGGGTAGGGTTAGTGTATGGTTAAGGGGTAGTGTTATGGTTAGGGTTATGTTTAAGGCAGCACTATGGCTAGGTTACGATTAGGGTTGGGGTTAGGGTTAGGGTTGGGGCAGTTAGTGTCAGGGATAGTTTTAGGGCTAAAGCTAGGGTTAGGGATAGGATTAGATTTAGGGTTAGGGTTAGGGTTAGGCCTAGGGTTATGGTTAGGCTTAGGCTTAGGGTTAGGTTTAGGGTTAAAGTTAAGGCTATGTTTTGGATTAGGGTTATGGTTACAGTTAGGGTTAGGACTAAGGTTATGTTTCAGGTTAGGGTTAGGTTTAGGGTTAGATATAGGGTTAGGGCTAGGTTTAGGCTTAGGGCTAGTGCTAGGGCTAAGGCTATAGTTAAGGTTAGAGTTAGGGTTAGGGTTAGGNGTTAGGGTTAGGGTTAGGGTTAGGGTTAGGGTTAGGGTTAGGTTAGTATTAGATTAGGGTAAGGGATATAGTTAGGGGTAGGTTAGGGTAAGTGTTAGTTCAAAGGCAGGGCTTTGTCAAGGTCTAGTGTAAGGGTTAGAGTTAAGTTTAGGGTTATAGTGATTGCTAGAGTTAGTGTTAGCGATAGGTATAGGGCTATGTTATGGTTATGGTTAGGATTAGGGCTAGACCAGGGTCAGGGCCACGGTTAGGKTTAGAGTTAGGTTTAGGGTTAGAGTAAGAATATGTTTCAGGTTAGGGTTAGGGCTAGGGTTGGGCTAGGTTTAGATTTAGGATTAGGGTTATGGTTATTGTTAGAGTTAGTGTTAGCTATATGTATAGGACTATGTTAGGGTTATGGTTAGGATTAGGGCTACACTAGGATCAGGGCTAGAGTTAAGGTTGGAGTTAGGGTTAAGGTTAGAGTAAGAGTATGTTTCGGGTAGGGTTAGGGCTAGGGTTAGGGCTAGGTATAGTGCATGAGCTAGGGTTAGATTTAGGGTTAGGGGTAAGATTATGTATAGGGTTAGGGTTAGGTTTAGGGTTAGGGTTAGGTTTAGATTTAGTGCTAAGCTTAGGATTAGGGCTAGGGTTTGTGTTAGGGTTAGGGCTAGGGCTAAGGCTAGGGCTATTGTTAGGTTTAGGTTTAGGGTTAGGGTTAGGGTTAGTGTTAGGGTTAGTAAGGTTAAGGCCGAGCTAGGTTCACTGCTAGGTTTAGGGTTAGGTTTAGAATTAGGCCTACGGTTAGGGTTAGGTTAAGGGTTAGGGTTAGGGATAGGGCTAGTTTTAGGTTTAGAGATAGGACTAGGGCTAGGGTTAGTGTTATGTTTAGGTTAATGTTTAGGACTAGAGCTAGGGTCAGAGCTAGGGTTTGTTTTAGATTTAGGGTTAGGGTTAACATTAGGGTTAGGGTTAGGCCAAAGGTTAGGGTTAGGTTTAGGGCTAGGGCTAGGGTTAGCTTCAAGTTTAGGATTAGAGCTAGGGCTAGGGCTAGGGCTAGGTTATGCTTAGGGATAGGGTTAGTGTTAGGGCTAGGGCTAGGGTTAGGGCTACGGATATGTTTAGGTTTAGGTTTGGGTTTATGGATAGAAATAGGCTTAGGGTTAAGGGCTAGGGTTAGTGTTAGGGTTAGTGTTAGAGCTAGGGCTAGGCTTATGGTTAGGGCTTGGGCTAGGGCTAGGGCTAGGGCTAGGGCTAGGGCTAAGGATATGTTTTGGGTCAGGGTTGGTGTTAGGAATAATGTTAGGGTTAAGGTAAAGGGCTAGGGGTAGTGTTAGGATAAGTGTTAGCACTAGGACTAGGGTTAGGGTAGGGCTAGAGTGAGGGTTAGTGTTAGTGTTAAGGCTACAGATAGGGTAGGTTTAGGGTTAGGGTTAGGGTTAGTTTAGTGTTAGATTAGGGTAAGGGATAGAGTTAGGGGTAAGTTAGGGTAAGGGTTAGTTCAAAGGCAGGGCTTCATCAAGGTCTAGTGTAAGGGTTAGAGTTAAGTTTAGGGTTATGGTGATTGCTAGAGTTAGTGTTAGCGATAGGTATAGGGCTATGTTATGGTTATGGTTAGGATTAGGGCTAGACCAGGGTCAGGGCCAGGGTTAGGTTTAGAGTTAGGGTTAGGGTTAGAGTAAGAATATGTTTTGGGTTAGGGTTAGGGCTAGGGTTAGGGCTAGGGTTGGGCTAGGTTTAGATTTAGGATTAGGGTTATGGTTATTGCTAGAGTTAGTGTTAGCGATATGTATAGGGCTATGTTAGGGTTATGGTTAGGATTAGGGCTAAACTAGGATCAGGGCTAGATTTAAGGTTGGAGTTAGGGTTAGGTTTAGAGTAAGAGTATGTTTCAGGTAGGGTTAGGGCTAGGGTTAGGGCTAGGTATAGGGCGTGAGCTAGGGTTAGATTTAGGGTTAGGGTTAGGGGTAAGATTAGGTTTAGGTTTAGGGTTAGGGTTAGGTTTAGGTTTAGAGTTAGTGCTAAGCTTAGGATTAGGGCTAGGGTTTGTGTTAGGGTTAGGGCTAGGGCTAAGGCTAGGGCTATTGTTAGGTTTAGGTTTAGGGTTAGAGTTAGTGTTAGGGTTAGGGTTAGGGCTAGAGCTAGGGTCACTGCTAGGTTTAGGGTTAGGGTTAGAATTAGGGCTATGGTTAGGGTTAGATTAAGGGTTAGGTTTAGGGATAGGGCTAGTTTTAGGGTTAGAGATAGGACTAGGGCTAGGGTTAGTGTTATGTTTACGGTAATGTTTAGGGTTAGAGCTAGGGTCAGAGCTAGGGTTTGTTTTAGATTTAGGGTTAGGGTTAGGGTTAGCGTTAGGGTTATTCTTAGGCTTAAGGTTAGGGCTAGGGTTAGGGTTAGGGTAGGGTTAGGGTTAGGTTTATGGGTAGGTTTAGGTTGTGGGTTAGGGTTAGGTTTAAGGCAGGGCAAGGGCAAGGTTTGGATTTAGTGTTGGGATTAGTGTTAGGTTTACAGTTAGGGCTAGGGTTAGTGTTAGGGATAGGGTTAGGGTTAGAATTAGGCCTAAGGCTAGGGTCAGGGCTAGGGTTATGGTTATGGTTAGCCTTAGGTTTAGGATTAGTGTTAGGTTTAGGGTTAGGGTAAGAGTTACGGCTAACGATATGTTAATGGTTAGGTTTAGGTTTAGGGCTAAGGCTATGTTTCAAGTAAGGGTTAGGGTTAGGGTTAGGGCTAGTGCTAGGGTTAGAGCTAGGGCAATGTTTAGGGTTATGGATATATTCAGGGTTAGGTCTAGGGTTAGGGTTAGTGCTAGGACTAGGCCTAGGGCTAGGGTAAGGGTGAGGGTTAGGGCCAATGTTACGGTTAGGGTAAAATCTAAGGCAAGGGTTAGGGTCAGGGTTAGGGTTAGGATTAGGTTTAAGCTTAGGTTAGGTTTATAGCTAGTGTTAGGGCTAAGGTTAGGGGTAAGTCTAGGTCTAGGTCTAGGGCTAGGGCTAGGGCTAGGGCTAGGGCTAGGGCTAGGGCTAGAGCTAGGGCTAGGGTTAGATTTAGTGTTAGGGTTAGGTTTAGAGCCGGGGTTTGGGATAGGGTTAAAGCTAGGGATAGGGCTAGGGTCAGGTTTAGGGTTAGAGTTAGTGTTAAGATTAGGGTTAAGGCTATTTTTGGGTTAGGTGTAGGGTTTGGCCTAGCACTAGGGTTAGGATTAGGTTTAGGGCTGGGGTTAGGCTTTGGGTTAAAGCTAGGGCTAGGGCTAGGGTTAGTGTTAGGGCTAGGGTTAGAGTTATAGGTATAAGGCAAGGGCTAAGGCTAGGGATAGGGTTGGAGTTAGTGTTAGTGCTAGAGCGAGGGTTAGAGTTACCGTAAGTTTTAGTGCTAGAACCAGGGTTAGGGCTAGAGTTTTGTTTAGGGTTAGGGCTATGGTTAGGGTTAGGGTTAGTGTTAGTGTTAGGGTTAGGGTTAGGGTTAGGGTTAGGGCTAAGGCTAAGATTACAGTTGGGCTAAGATTAGGTTTAGGTTCACTGCTAGGGCTAGAACTATGGTTAGGGCTAGGTCTAGGGTTATTGCTAGGGATAGTGTTAGGGCTATGGTGAGGTTTAGGGCTAGGGCTAGGGCTAGGGCTAACATCATGGTATGGTTAGGGTTAGGGATAGAGTGAGGTTTAGGGCTAGCGTTAAGGGTACGTATAGAGTTATGGTTATGGTCAGGGTTAGGGTTAATGTTAGGGTTCGGGCTAGGTTTCCGGTTAGGGGTAGATTTAGTGTTAGGGTTATGTTAGGGTAGGGTTAGGGTTAGAGTTAGCGTTAGCGTTAGTTTTAAGGCAGGGTTAAGGCTAGGGTTAGAGCTATTGTTAGGGTTAAGGTTAGGGTTAGGGCTAGGGTGAGGGTTAGGACTAGGGTTAGGTCTAGGGTTAGCGTTGTGGCTAGGATTAGGTTTAGTTTCATGGCTTGGGCTAGGGCTAGGGTTAGGGTTAGGGTTAGGGCTAGTTTTTGGGCTAGGGCTATGGTTAGGGATAGGATTAGGGTTAGGTTTAGGGTAAGGTTAGACATAGGATTAGGCATAGGGTTGGGCTATTGTTATGATTAAGGTTAGGTGTAGGGCTACAGTTAGAGTTAGGGCTAGGATTAGGGTTAGGATTAGGATTAGGGATGGGGTTACTGTTAGGGTTAGGGTTAGGGCTAAGGTAGGGCTAGGTCTAGGGTTAGGATTAGGGATAGGGCAAGGGTGAGGATTAGGGCTAGCGTTAAGGCTAGGGCTGAGATTAGGGTTAGGAATAGGGTTAGGGTTAAACCTTAGGCTAGGGCTAAGTTTAGATTTAGGTTCYAGGTTAGGGTTAGGGTTAGAGTTAATGTTACGGCTAGAGCTAGAATTAGGGCTAGGGTTTGGGTTATGTTTAGGGTTAGGGTTAGGTCTAAGTTTAAGGTTAGGGTTAGGGCTAGGGCTAGGTCTAGCATTAGGTTTAGGGTTAGTGTTAGGGCTAGGTTTACGCTTAAGTTTGAGGGTTAGGTTTAGAGCTAGGGTCAGGGCTATGTTTAGGGTTAGGATTAGGATTAGGTTTAGGTTTGTTAGGTCTAGGGTTAGGGTTAGTGTTAGGGCTACTGTTAGGGTTAGGATTAGCTTTAGGGTTGGGGTAGTGCTATTGTGAGGGTTAAGTCTAGGGTTAAGGTTAGGAATAGGGTGAGGGTTAGGGTTAATGATAGGGCCAGGTTTAGGTTTAGGGGTAGGGTTAATGTTAGGTTTAGGGACAGGCATAGGGTTAGGGCTATGGTTAAGATTAGGGTCAGGGTTAGGGTTAGGTTGAGGGCTAGAGTGAGGTTTAGGTCTAGGGTTATGGCTAGGAATATAGTGAGGTTTATGGTTAGGGGTAGGAATAGGGATAGGGTTAGGGATAGGTATGGTTCTAGACATGGCCAAAACACCAAAGAAGTATATTGTGAATGCATACATGTTACGTTCAGTGATGATAACCAGAAGTAAGTACGTTTAGTGTTTACTTGTTTTATGAATATTCAAACAGTAGGCACTCAGAGTTGATAAGCAGAAAACAAGAAATTTTGCACAATGTAGAATAACTTCTAACTGCAATTAGAAAGTTCTACTACAATGTGATTGTCTTTACTCGGGAACACTGTATTTCAATAGCATTTGGATTTTCACATACGTTCTCAGAAGAAGCTGTATAATGCATTATTCGTGGAGAAAACGGTTTAAACATAGATGCAACACCAACCACACTGCAATGTGAATGCATTGATGTTACATTCAGTGCTAATGATGAGAGGTATGTTCTATTACAATGTGCAAGTTCTGTAAGTTTGAAAGCACTATGCRTTTTAACGACTTGTTCAGCAGAAAAGAACATTTTGCACAATGTATGATAACATCTTACTGCCGTTAGATCCTATTAGTATGTGGAGGAAACCTCTTGAACCATGGTCGAACACCAATGGAAGTATAATGTGAATGCATACATGTTACGTTCAGTGCTTATAGCCAGAATTGTGTACTTTTAGAGTTCACAATATTATGAGAATTAAAACAGTATGCAATTAGAGTTGCTAAGCAGAAAACAGGAAATTTCGCCCAGTGTTAGAATAATTTCTAACTGCAACTAGAATGTTCTTTTCTAGCATGTGATTGTCTTTACTTGGGAGCAGTTTATTTCAATAGTATATTGGATTTTCATAGGCATTTCTCAGAGAAAGCTGTACAATGATTTATATGTGGAGAAAATGTGTTTAAACATAGACACAACACCAAACACACTTCAACGCGAATGCATTCATGTTACATTCAGTTCTAATGATGAGAAGTTTTGTCTTTTACAATTTATAAGTTCTGTAAGTTTGAAAACACTATGCTCGTAAATGGCTTGTTCAGCAGAAAACAAGAACATTTTGCACAATGTATGATAATTTCTAATGGTATTTAGAGAGTTCTTATTAGTTGTTGGAGGAAACGTGTTGAAACATAGTCAAAACCCCAAACACACAATAATGTGTGAATGTATTGATGTTACGTTCCGTGCTTATAACCAGAAGTGGGTACTTTGACATTTTACTGTTTTTATAAGCATTGAAACAGTATGCACTTAGAGTTGCTAAGCAGAAAACAAGACATTTTGCACAATGTAGAATAACTTCTAACTGCAATTAGAAAGTTCCTACTAGTATGTGATTCTCTTTACTCGAGAACAAGCTTTAGTAATTTTCACTGTGTCCCTGCTTAGTTTTTGCTTCCCTGATCAGTCCCTTGAGGATAGTGGAGTGTTGAGGTCCCCCACAAATATTGTATTACATGCAATGTGTGCTTTGAGCTTTAGAAAAGTTTCTTTAACAAATGAAGGTGTCCTTGCATTTGGAGCATAGACGCAACACCAAACACAGGGTTAGGGCTAGGGTTATGGCTAGCGTTAGGTCTAGCATTYGCTTTGGGTTCGGCTAGGTCTAGGGTTAGGGTTAGGGTTAGGGCTAAAGTGAGGGCTCAGGATTAGTGTTAGGGCTAGGGTTAGTATTAGGGATAGGGATAGGTTTAGGGCTAGGGTTAAGTTTAGTGTTAGTGTTAGGGTTAGGGCTAGAGCTAGGGTTAGGGTCAGGGTTAGATTTAGGGCTGTGGTTTGAATTTGGCTTAGGCTTAGGGCTTGGTTTAGGGTTAGGGTTAGAGTGAGGGTTAGGTTTGGGGTTAAGGCTAGGGCTAGGGCTTGGTGTAGGTTTAGGGTTAGGGTAAGGGTTAAATATACCCCTAGGTCTAGTTTTGGAGTTAGGGAATTCTTTGGGGTTGGGGTTAGGTTTAGGGTTAGGGTTAGGGTGGGGTAGACATTGGATTAGGCTTAGTGTTAGGGTTAGGGATAGGGTTAGGGTTAGGTTTAGGGTTCAGATTAGAGTTAAGGTTAGGATGAAGGTTAGGATTAGGGTTGAGGCTAAGTTTAGGGCTAGGGTTAGGGTTAAGGTTAGGGTTAGGGCTAGGGTTAGGGTTAGGGTTAGGGCTAGGGTGAGGATTAGGGCTAGGGTTAATCCTGGGGCTATGATTAGGGTGAGGGATAGGGTTATGGTTAAGGTTAGGACTAGGGCAAAGTTTAGATTTAGGTTAGGGTTATGGTTAGGGCTAGGGCTAGGGCTAGGGTTATGGTTAGGTTTATGGTTACGGTTAGGGCTAGAGCTAGAATTAGGGCTATGGTTAGTGTTAGGTTCAGGGTTAGTGTTAAGGTTAGAGTGAGGTTTAGGGCTATGGTTAAGRCTTGGGCTAGAGTGAGAGTTATAGTGAAGGTTAGGGTTAGTGTTAGGGCTAGAGCTAGGGCTTGGTTTAGGTTTAGGGTTAGGGATAGCATTAGGGTTAGGGTTAGGGTTAGGGCTAGAGTGAGGTTTAGGCCCAGGGTTAAGGTGTCAGATAGGGTTATGGTTATGGTTAGGGTTAGGGTTAAGGCAAGGGCTAGAGCTAGGTGTCCAGTTAGGGGTAGGTTTGGGTTAGGGTTATGGTTAGGTTTACAGCTAGCCTAGGGCCAGTGTTAGGGCTAGGGTTAGCATTAGGTTTAGTGTTAGGGCTAGTGTTAGGGCTAGAATTAGGGTTAGGTTTAGGGTAAGGGTTAAGACAAGGACTAGTGCTAGAGATAGGGTTAGTTTTAGGGCTAGAGCAAGTGTTAGGGCTAGGGTTTGGGTTAGGTTTAGGGCTGGGCTGGCACTAGGTTTAGGGCTAGGGCTATTTAGAGTTAGATTTGGGTTAGGGTTAGGGTTAAGGTTAGGGTTACTGCTAGAACTAGGCTTAGCGTTAGGGTTAGGGCTTGGTTTAGGGTTATGGTTAGGATTAAGGTAGGGCTAATGTTAGGTTTAGAGTTAGTGTTAGGGTTGGGGTTAAGGTTATGGATTAAACAGCAGGAGATTAAGTAAAGGATTAATTTCTACAGCCTTTTCTCTATTGTCCAGAAGATTCTTGCTTGTCAGGCAAGGGGGCAGTTAGGACCAATAAACTTCTATTGAACCAGGAGAAGAGAATAACACTTGTGGAAAGAAAAACTTCTACATAAGTGAATATGCTTAATCTCACATAAATTAATACATGCATCTTCATTCATATTTTCACGCAGTCAGTTGGGCCCAGCTTGCATGGATTCTCAGAATTTCATATTTACACACACACACATGCACACATTCTCACAATTACATTCTTACACACACATCCAGACTTACATATGCATATGGAGCAAAAGACAAAGCACCAGTGCAGAAAGAACTCACTTATTCTGGATGAAAGATGGACTACAAAATTTATTGCATTGAGAAAGAAAAGGCTTCCACCCTTTCAATGCTTAATGAATTAAATCCATGTTTGTAAGAAAAAGACTTTGTTTCTCTTAATAAGACTAAGCCTGCATTGTCCTTACCATGGGACCTGTCCTGTCCCAGGGTAAGGGGAAGCCTGCCTGCTCCATCCGATCTCTGCAACATCTTTTTTCCTCTTTCCCTCTGCCTCCTGCACATTGCTATTCTCTTAGTTATTTTATCTTACCTATAGTTTCTAAGTTAGGGGTAGGGATAGGGCTAGGGTTAGGGATAGGCATGGGTCTAGGATTAGTGTTAGGGTTAGTGTTACGGATAGACTTAGGTATAGGGTTAGCATAGGGTTTGTGTATGGTTAAGGGGTAGTGTTAAGGTTAGGGTTAGGTTTAATGCAGCACTATGGCTAGGTTTAGGGTTAGGGTTGGGGTTAGGGTTAGGGTTGGGGCTGTTAGTGTTAGGGATAGTTTTAGGGTTAGGGATAGGATTAGGGCTAGAGCTAGGTTCGTGGCTATGATTAGGGTTAGGCTTAGGGTTAGGATTAGGCTTAGGTTTAGGGTTAGGGTTAGGGTTAAGGTTAGGGTTAGAGTTAGGCTTAGGGTTAGGGTTAGGGTTAGGCTTAGGCTTAGGGTTAGGGTTAAGCCTATGTTTTGGATTAGGGTTGTGGTTATAGTTAGGGTTAGGACTAAGGTTATGTTTCAGGTTAGGGTTAGGGTTAGGTTTAGAGATAGTGTTAGGGCTAGGGTTAGGGTTAGGGTTAGGGCTAGTGCTAGGGCTAAGGCTATCATAAATGTTAGTGCTAGGGTTAGCTTTAGGGTTAGGATCAGGCCTAAGGCTATGTTTCAGGTTAGGATTATGTTTAGGGCTAARTTTAGGGTTAGGTTTACAGCTAGGGTAGGGCTAGGGTTAATGTTAGGGTTCGGATTAGGTCTAGAGCTAGGGCTAGAATTATGGTTAAGATTAGGGTTAACGCTAGAGATAGGGTTAGGGCTATGGTTAGGTATGGGTTTAGGGTTAGGTTTAGGGATAGGGATAGGGCTAGGGTTATGTTTAGGGTTAGGGTTAAGTTAAAGGCTAGGGCTAGGGCTAGCACTAGGTTTAGGGTTAGGGTTAGGACTAGGACTAGAGCAAGTTTTAGGGCCAGGGTTCGAGTTATGTTTAGGGTGAGGGCTAGGACTAGGGTTAGGTGTAGGGCTATGTTTAGGGTTAGGGCTAGGGTTAGTGTTAGGTTTAGGGCTAATGCTAAGGCTAGGGCTAGGTTTAGTGTTAGGTTTATGGTAAGGATGAGGTTTAGGTTTAGGGTTAGTTTTAGGGTTAGGGGTATGTTAGGGTGAGAGTTAGCATTAGGTTTAGGAGTAGGTTAAGGTAATGTTTAAGTTAAAGGCAGGGCTAGGGCTATGTTTAGTGTCAGGGTTAGGGTTAAGATTAGGGTTATGGTTATTGCTAGAGTTAGTGTTAGTGATAGGTCTATGGCATGGGGAGGGTTATGATAAGGATTAGGGCTAGACAAGGGACAGGGCTAGGGTTACGGCTTGAGTTAGGTTTAGGGTTAGGGTAAGGCTATTTTTTGGGAAAGGGATAGGGTTAGGGCTAGGGTTAGCGCTAGGGTTAGGGTTAAGAGCAGGGTTTGGGTTAAGGTTATGGTTTGGGTTAAGGCTAGGTGTAGGGATAGTGCTATGTTTTGGGTTAGGGTTAGGACTAGGGCTAGTACTAGCGTTAGGGTTAGGTTCAGGTTTAGGACAAGGGTTAGTTTTAGAGGTAGGCATGTGCATAGGGATAGGGTGAGAGTTAGGGTTAGGGTTAGGTCTAGGCCTAGGGCTAGGGTTAGATTTAGCGTTAGGGTTACGGGTTAGGTTAGAGTTAGGGTTAGGGTTAGGATAGGGTATGAGTTAGGTTTAGGAGTAGGTTAGAGTTAGGGTCAGGTTTAAGACTGGGCTAGGGCTAGGTTTAGTTTTAGGGTTAGGGTTTGGGTTAGCGTTAAGCCTTGGGTTATTGTTAGTGATAGGTCTATAGCTAGGGCTAGGATTAGCATTAGGATTAGGCCTAGAGCTAGGGTCAGGTCTAGTGTTAGGGTTAGAGTTAGGGTTAGGGCTATGGCTAGGGTGAAGTCTAGGGCTTTGTTTAGGGTAAATGTTAGGGCTAGTGTTCAGGTTAGTTTAGGGCTAGGGCTAGAACTTGGGTTAGGCTTAGTTTTAGGGTTAGATTTAGGGTTAGGATTAGGGCTAGTATTATGCTTAGATTCACGGCTATGACTCGGGCTAGGGCTAGGGCTAGGGTTAGGGTTAGGCTAGGGGTTAGAGTTAGGTTTAGGGTTAGGGCTACTTTTAGGGTTATTGTAGGGTTATGGTTAGGTTTAGGGTTAGTGTTAGTGTTAGGGATAGGGTTAAGTCTATGGCTAGTGTTAGGGTTAGGGTCATGGTTAGTGTTAGGGCTATGATTACTATTATGGTTAGGGTTAGTGTTAGGGCTAGAGCTAGGGTCAGGGACAGAGTTAGGTTTAGGTTTAGGTTCAGGGTTAGGTTTAGGTTTTGGGTTAAGGTTAGGTTTATAGTTAAGGCTTAGCTTAGGGTTATGGCTAGGGTTAGTGTTAGGGTTAGGGCTAGGGATAAGGCAAGGGCTATTTTTAGGTTTAGGGTTAGGCTTAGGGTTAGGGTTAGGCTTAGGGTTAGGGTTMGGGTTCGGGTTCGGGTTCGGGTTAGGGTTMGGGCTAGAGCTAAGGTCACTCCTCGTATTAGGGTTAGGGTCAGAATTAGGGCTACCATTAGGGTTAGGGTTAGTTTTAGGGTTAGTGTTAGGGATAGGGCTAGTGTTAGGGTTAGGGATAGGACTTGGACTAGGGTTAGTGTTATCTTTAGGGTAATGTTTAGGGCTAGAGCTAGGGTCGGGGCTAGTTTTTGTTTTAGATTTAGGGTTAGGTTTAGGGTTAGCATTAGGGTTGAGGTTAGGCTTCAGGTTAGGGCTAGTGTTAGGCCTAAGGTTATGGTTAGGTGTAGGGCCAGGGCTAGGGTTAGCTTTAAGGTTAGGATTAGACCTAGGGCTAGGGCTAGGGTTATGCTTAGGGTTAGGGTTAGTGTTAGGGCTAGGGCTAGGGTTATGCCTGGGGATATGTTTAGGTTTAGGTTTGGGTTAGGGCTAGGGCTAAGGCTAGGGATGTTGTTAAGTTTAGGGTTAGGTTTAAGGTTAGGGTTAGGRTTAGGGTTAGTGTTAGGTTTAGGGTTAGGACTAGAGCTAGGGTCACTGCTTGGATTAGGGTGAGGGTTAGAATTAGGGCTACAGTTAGGGTTAGGTTTAGGGTTAGGGTTAGGGCTCTGGCTATGTTTTGAGTTAGAGTTAATGCTAGGGCTAGGGCTACAGTTAGAGCTAAGGCTATGTTTAGGGTTAGGGATAGGGTTATGGTTATATTTAGGCTTAGGTGTATGGTTAGGGTTAGGGCAAGGGCTATGGTAGGGGTAGGGCTAGGGCTAGGGCTAGGGCTAGGGCAGGGCTAGGGCTAGGGCTAAGGCTAGGGCTAGGGCTAGGGCTAGGGCTAGGGCTAGGGCTAGGGCTAGGGCTAGGGCTAGGGCTAGGGCTAGGGCTAGGGNTAGGGCTAGGGCTAGGGCTAGGGCTAGGGCTAGGGCTAGGGCTAGGGCTAGGGCTAGGGCTAGGGCTAGGGCTAGGGCTAGGGCTAGGGTTAGGGCCAGGGTTAGGGTTAGGTTAAAATGTAGGGCAAGGGCTAGTGTCAGGGTTAGGGCTTGGGCTACGGCTAGTGCTAGAACTAGGGGTAAGGTTAGGACTAGGGTTAGGGTTAGGTTTATGGTTAGAGCCAAAGTTAGGGATAGAGTTGAAGCTAGGGTTAGTGCTAGGTTCACATTTAGGGTTATAGTTATGGTTAGCTTTAGGGCTAAGGCTATGTTTTGTGTTAGAGGTAGTGGCCTAGCAATAGGGTTAGGATTAGTTTTAGTGCTGGTGTTAGGTTTTGGGTAAAAGCTAGGGCTAGGGCTAGAGTTAGGGTTAGGGCTAGGGTTAGAGTTATAGGTATACGGCTAGGGCTAAGGCTAGGGTTAGTGTTGGAGTTAGTGTTAGGGCTAGATCTAGGGTTAGAGTTACCATAAGGTTAAGGGCTAGAGCCAGGGTTAGGGTTAGGGCTTTGTTTAGTGTTAGGGTTAGGGCTAGGGCTAGGGCTATGGTTAGTGTTAGGGTTAGGGTGATGGCTAAGGCTAGGATTAGGGTKGGGCTAGGATTAGATTTAGGTTCACGACTAGGGCTAAGGCTAGGATTAGGTCTAGTGCTAGGGTTATTGTTAGGKTTAACGTTAGGGCTAGAATGAAGGATAGCTCTAGGCTTGTTGCTAGGGTTAGTGTTAGGGCTAGAGTGAGGGTTAGGGCTAGGGCTAGGGCTAGGGCTAGTGTTAGGGTATGGTTAGGGTTAGGGCTAGAGTGAGGTTTAGGGCTAGGGTTAAGGCTACAGATAGGGTTATGGTTATCATCAGGGTTAGGGTTAATGTTAGCGCTCAGGCTAGGTTTGTGGTTAGGGGTAGATTTAGTGTTAGTGTTATGTTAGGGTAGGGTTAGGGTTAGGGTTAGAGTTAGTGTTAAGTTAAAGGCAGGGCTAGGGCTAGGGTTAGAGCTATTGTTAGGGTTAAGGTTGGGTTAGTTTTAGGGCAAGGGTGAGGGTTAGGACTAGGGCTAGGGCTAGGGTTAGCATTGTGGCTAGGATTAGGTTTAGTTTCATGGCTAGGGCTAGGTTTAGGGGTAGGGTTAGGGTTAGAGTTAGGGTTAAGGTTTGAGTTAGGGCTAGATTGAGGGTTAGGACTGGGGTTAGGGCTAGGGTTAGGAGTAGGTTTAGGGTTAGTGTTAGGGCTAGAGTGAGGGTTAGGGCTAGGGTTAGGACTAGGGCTTTGTTTAGGGTTAGGTTTAAGGCTAGGTTTAGGGTTAGATTAGGGCTCTGTCTAGAATTAAGGTTGGGCTAGGATTAGGTTCAGTTTCATAGCACGGGCTGAAACTAGGGTTAGGGATAGAGCTAGGGTTAGGTTTAGGGCTAGGGCTAGTGTTAGGATATGGTTAAGGTTAGGGCTAGAGTGAGGTTTAGGGCTAGGGTTAAGGCTACAGATAGGGTTGTGATTATGGTCATGGTTAGGGTTAATGTTAGGGCGCAGGCTAGGTTTCGGGTTAGGGATAGATTTAATGTTCGGGTATTGTTAGGGTAGGGGTAGGGTTAGGGTTAGAGTTAGGGTTAGGTTTAAGGCAGGGCAAGTTCTAGGGTTAGGGTTATTGTTAGGGTTATGGTTAAGGTTAGGGCTAGTGCTAGGATTAGTGTTGTGGGTAGAATTAGGTTTAGATTCATGGCTAGATCTAGGGCTAGGGCTAGGGCTAGAATTCAGGTTAGGGTTAGGGTTAGGGTTAGGGTTAGGGTTAGGGCTCAGGCTAGGACTAGTTTTTGGGCTAGGGCTATGGTTAGGGATAGGTTTAGGGTTAGGTTTATTTTATGGTTAGACATAGGATTAGCATTAGGGTTAGGGCCAGGGTTATGATTAGGGTTAGGTGTAGGGCTACAGTTAGAATTAGGGCAAGGATTAGGGTTAGGATAAGGGCAAGGCCTAGGGTTACAGTTAGGGTTAGGATTAGGTCTAGGTTTAAGTTTAGGGTTAGGACTAGGGCTAGGGTTAGGGCTATGTTTAGGGTTAGGGTAGGCCTAGGTTTACTCTTAAAGTTGAGGGTTAGGTTTAGAGCTAGGGTTAGGATTATGTTTAGGGTTAGGGCTAGGATTAGGTTTAGGTTTGTTAGGTCTAGGGTTAGGGTTAGGGCTATTGTTAGGGTTAGGGTTAGCTTTAGGGTTAGGGATAGTGCTATTGTGAGGTTTTGGTCTTGGGTTAAGGCTAGGAATAGGGTGAAAATTAGGGTTAGGGTTAAGGAAAGGGCTAGTGTTAGATTTAGGGGTAGGGTTAAGGTTAGGTTTAGGGATATGGATAGGGTTAGGGATATGGTTAAAATTAGAGACATGGTCAGGTTTAGGTTAAGGGCTAGAGTGAGTTTTATGTCTAGGATTATGGCTAGGGCTTTAGTGAGGGTTATGGTTAGTGGTATGGATACATATAGGGTTAGGGATAGGCATGGGTCTAGGATTAGTGTTAGGGTTAGGGTTAGGGATAGACCTAGGGTTAGGGTTAGTTTAGGATTAGTGTATGGTTAAGGGATAGTGTTATGGTTAGGGTTAGGTTTAAGGCAGTGCTAGGGCTAGGTTTAGGGTTAGGGTTTGGGTTAGGATTAGGGTTAGGGTTGATGTTAGTGTTAGGGATAGTATAGGGCTAGTGCTCGTGTTAGAGATAGGATTAGGGCTTGAGCTAGGTTCATGCCTAGGGTTAGGGTTAGGGTTAGGGTTAGGCTTAGGGTTAAATTTCGAGTAAGGGTTACGGTTACAGTTAGGGTTTGGGCTAGGGTTATGGTTAGGGCTAGTGCTAGRGCTAAGGCTATTGTTAAGTTTAGGATTAAAGTTAGGTTTAGGGTTACAGTTAGGGCTAAGGTTATGTTTCAGGTTAGGGTTAGGTTTAGGGCTAAGGTTAGGGTTAGGTTTACAGCTAGGGTATGCCTAGGTTTATGGTTCAGTTTAGTTATAGAGCTAGGGCTAAATTTAGGGTTAGGGTTACAGCCAGAGGTAGTGTTAAGGCAAGGATTACATATAGGTTTAGGTTATGGTTTAGGGCTAAGGCTATGTTTAGGTTTAGAGTTAAGGTTAAGGCTAGTCCTAGTGCTAGCACTAGGTTTAGGGTTAGGGTTAGGACTAGGGCCCGTGCTAGAGCTAGGGTTAGGTTTAGGGCTAGAGCAAGTGTCAGAACCAGGGTTAAGGCTAGGTTTAGGGTTAGGACTAGGGCTAGGGTTAAGTGTAGGGCTATGTTTATGGTTAGGGCTAAGGTTATGGTTAGGTTAGGGCTAGGGTTAGGTTTGGGTTATGGTTATAGTTTGGATTAGGGTTATGTTAGGGTTAGTGTTAGGCTTAGGTGTAGGTTAGGGTAAGGGTTAGTTCAAAGGCAGGGCTAGGGCAAGGTCTAGTGTAAGGGTTAGAGTTAAGGTTAGGGTTATGGTTATTTCTAGAGTTAGTGTTAGCGATAGGTATAGAGCTATGTTAGGGTTAAGGTTAGGATAGGGCTAGACTAGGGTCAGGGCTATGGTTAGGGTTAGAGTTAGCGTTAGGGTTAGAGTAAGGCTATGTTTCAGGTTAGGGTTAGGGCTAGGGTTGGGGCTAGGGCTAGGGTTAGATTTAGTTTATGGTTATGGTTATTGCTAGAGTTAGTGTTAGCGATAAGTGTAGGGCTATGGTAGGGTTATGGTTAGGTTTAGGTCTAGACTAGCGTCAAGGCTAGGGTTAGGGTTAGAGTTAGGGTTAGCGTTAGAGTAAGAGTACGTTTTGTGTAGGGGTAGGGCTAGGGTTAGGGCTAGGCCTAGGGTTAGCTTTAGGGTTAGGGTTAGGGGTTAGGTTAGGTTTATGGTTAGGGTTTGGTTTAGGGTAGGGTAAGGGTTATGTTTAGGAGTAGGTTAGGGTTAGGGCCAGGTTTAATGCTGGGCTAGGGCTAGGTTTAGGTTTAGGGTCAGGGTTAGCGTTAAGGGTAGGGTTATTGCTAGTGACAGGTCTAGGGCTAGGGCTAGGTTTAGTGTTAGGATTAGGGCTAGAGCTTGGGTCTAGTGTTAGGTTTAGGTTTAGGGCTATTGCTAGGGTTAAGTCTAAGGCTTTCTTTAGGTTTAATGTTAGGGTTAATGTTTGGGTTAGGGTTAGCGCTAGGACTAATGCTTGGGTTAGGGTTAGTTTTAGGTTTAGGGTTAGGGTTAGGCCTAGTTTTAGKATTAGGGCTAGGATTACAATTAGGTTCATTGCTAAGGCTAGGGTTAAGGTTAGGGTTACAGGGTCATTGCTAGGATTACATTTAAGGATAGAAGTAGGGCTACATTTAGGGTTAGGGTTAGGGTTAGGTTTAAGGCTAGGACTAGGGGCAGGCATAGGTATAGGATTAGGGTAAGAGTTGACGCTAGGGCTAGGACTAGTTTTTGGGCTATGGCTATGATTAGGCTTAGTATTAGGATTAGGTTTAGGGTAGGGTTAGACATAGGATTAGGCTTAGGTTTAGGGCTAGGGTTATGATTAGGCTTAGGTGTAGGGTTACAGTTAGAGTTAGGGCTTGGATTAAGGTAAGGATTAGGGTTAGGGCTAGGGTTACTGCTAGGGTAGGGCTAGGTCTAATGTTAGGTTTAGTGTTAGCACTAGAGTGAGGATTAGGGCTGGGGTTATGGCTAGAGCTAAGATTAGGGTTAGGATTAGCGTTAGGGTCAAGGCTTGTGCTAGGGCTAGGTTTAGATTTAGGGTTAGGGCTAGGGTTAGGGTTAGGGCCAGTGCGGGGAGCCAGCCCCAGCATAGGTTTCTCTTCTTGGTCTTCATGAGGCAGCAGAGGGGGTAAGACTTTGTCTTTTGGAAAATTTAGGGTTGCTGTATAATAAAAGTTTTACTTATCTCAATCTAAGTTATTAGGCTACCATAGCTGACCTGCCTTCTGTGTTCCTCTGAAGCCAGAGACTGCAGTCTCAGGCATTTAACAACTCATCCTAAAACAACAGGAGGTTAAGTAAAGGATTAGTTGCTAGAGCCTTTTCCCTATAATCCAGAAGCCTCTTGCTTGTCACTCTAGTGGGAGTAGGAGCAATAAACTTCTATTGAGCCAGGAGAAGAGAATAACACTTGCAGAAAGAAACACTTCTACAGAAGTGAATATGTATAATCTCACATAAATTCCTACATGCATCCTCATTCATATTTTCACACAGTCATCTGGGCCCASCTTGCATGCATTCTCATAATTTCATACTTACACACACACACACACGCATACATTCTCACAATTACATTCTTACACACACATCCATACTTACATATGCATATGGAGGAAAAGACCAACACCAGTGCACAAAGAACTCACTCATTCTGGATGAAAGATGGACTTCAAAATTTATTGCATCAAGAAAGAAAAGGCTTCTACCCTTTCAATGCTAAATGAATTAGATCCATGTTTGTAAGAAAAAGACTTTGTTTCTCTTAATAAGACTAAGTCTGCATTGTCCTTACCATGGGACCTGTCCTGTCCCATGGCAAGCAGAAGCCTGCCTGCTCCTTCTGCTCTCTGTAACATCTTTTTTCCCCTTTCCCTCTGGCTCCTACACATTGTTATTCTCTTAGTTATTTTATGTTACCTATAGTTTCTAAGTTATTCCAGTCGGCAATCTCCTTCTAATCTTCTTTTCTTCTGACTGAAAACTTGTCCTCAGTTCAGTCCTTCCCTCAGCTCTGTTCCTCTCACTCAATTCTTCTCCTCTAGCCTTTAAATGTCCTTCAGAATACATGATCACATGTTACAAAGTTCATCACAAGTTCACACAAAATACCAAGTCATAAATTGAAATAGAAGTTTACAACAGAGGATGTCTACATGCATATCCATTTGGAGTAATTTTCTAGCTATCATTTGTCTTCTCTACAGGTTCGTAGAAATTTTAAAACCATAACTAACTATAAGTGAAATTTTGTATAGATAAACTCAGTCAATATTTTATCTTCTGTCCTAACACCTATAATAAATTCTAGTTCCCTTTTTATGTCCTTAGGTTAATTGTTTTACAAGCTCTAATAATGTGCTCTGAGTAGGAGAATGTCTGGATGCCATCTAAGAGCAATTAACTTGTGACACTTGGGAGACTGTCAGAGTTCTCATTGCTGTTTGACTATTGAAAAGGACCTAGTAGCAGTCCCATTATAAAAGAGCTTAATAATCATAAGTATAATTTTAGGAATTCTTATAGGATCATCATTAAATTTTAAGTCAACTCTTTGTCTACACAGCATCAATATAAGACAGTACATCTTCGTGGATCTTCAGAGATCTGCCCCAAAGGGATGTGCTGTTACTATTGATTATTATAAATGTATAATAATGATAACAGGAAAAACATATAAATAGCAGGAAATCTTTCCTAGCAAAAGTCTTCCACAGCCTTGTTTAATGGGGGCTCACCTATGGCAGATTACATAATAATCTGAGGCAGGCATTTCAGGATGAACATCTGCTAGTATATTAGCTTGTCCCATTATGGCTCCTGACAGGCTAGAGCTAGGGTTAGGTCTAGCTTTAGGTTTAGGGGTAGAGTTTGTGTTAGGGCTAGAGCTAGGTGTAGGGCTAGGGTTAGGGTTAGGTTTGGGGTTAGGGTAAGGTCTAGGTTTTAGGTTAGGTTTAGGGCTAGGGCTAGGGCTAGAATTAGGTTTAGGGTTAGGGTTAGGGCTAGGTTTATGCTTATGTTTAGGGTTAGTTTTAGAGCTAGGGCTAGGGCTGTGGTTAGAGTTAGGGTTAGGACTAGGTTTAGGTTTGTTAGGTCTAGGGTTAGGGTTAGGGCTAGGGCTAGGGCTAGGGTTAGGGTTAGTGTTAGGGTTAGGGTTATTGTTATGGCTAGAGCTAGGGCTAGTGTTAGGGTTAGGTTTAGGGGTAAAATGAGGGCTACGGCTTTGTTTAGTGCTAGGGCTCGGGTTAGGGTTAGGGCTATAATGAGGTTTACAGTTCGGGTTAAAGCTACAGATAGGGTTATGGGTATGGTGAAGGTAAGGGTTAAGGCTAGGGCTAGAGGTAGTTTTCTTTTTGGGGCTAGGTTTAGGTTTAGGTTTAGGGTTAGGGTTAGGGTTAGGGTAGGGTTAGGATTAGGTTTTGGGGTAGGGTTAGGGTTAGGGATAGGTGTAGGTCTAGGAGTATGGTTAGGGTTAGGACTAGGGCTAGAACTAGGGTCAGGGCTAGGGTTAGGGGTACAGTTAGGGTTAGGGTTAGGGTAAGAGTTAGGGTTAGGTTTAGGGCTAAGTCTATGCTTCGGGTTAGGGTTAGGGTTAGGGTTAGGGTTACAGTTAGGGCTAAGCCTATGTTTAAGGTTAGGATTAGGGTTAAGGTTAGGGGTTAGGGTTCGGGTTAGCGTTAGGGTTAGGTTTAGGGCTAGGGCTTGCATTAGAGTTAAGTCTATGTCTAGGGATAGGGTTACGGTTAAGATTAGGATTATGTTAGGTCTAAGACTATGTCAGCATAGGGTTAGGGTTAGGTTTATGGTTAGGATTAGGGTTTGGATTAGAGTTAGTGTTAGGGCTAGGGATAGGGTTAGAGCTAGGGCTATGTTTAGGGTTAGGGATTGGGTTAGAGTTCGGGTTAGGGCTAGGGTTAGGGTTAGGGTTAGGCCTAGGGCTAGTGCTAGGTTTATGGTTAGGGTTAGTGTTAGGGTTATGTTTAGGGTTAGGGTTAGGATTAGGTGTATGGTTAAAGCTAGGGTTAGGGCTATGGTTATGGTTAGTGTTAGGTTTAGGGCTAAGTCTATGTTTCGGGTTAGGTTTAGGGTTAGGTCGAAGGCTATGTTTCGGGTTAGGGTTAGGGTTAGGGTTAGTGCCCAGGCTATGGTTAGAGCTAGGACTATGTTTAGGGTTAGGGTTAGGGTTAGGGTTAGTTTTAGGATTAGATTTAAGGCTATGTCTAGGGCTAGGGTTACGGTTAAGGTTAGGGTTAGGATTAGGTCACAGGCTATGTTTTGTGGTAGGGTTAGGCTTCGCGCTTGGGTTAGTTTTAGGTTTACAGTTAAGGCTAGAGCTAGGGTTAGGTTAAGGGCTAGAGCTAGGGCTAGAGTTAGGGTTAGGTTTAGACTTAGGGTAGGTCTAGAGCTATGGTTAGAGCTAGGTTTCATATTAGGGTCAGGGTTAGTGTTAGGGCTAGAGCATGGTTTAGGGCTAGGGTTAGGTTTAGGTTTAGGGTTATGGTTAGGTTTAGATTTAGGGTTATGGATATGTTTAGGTTTAGGGTTTGGGTTTAGGATAGGGCTAGGACTAGTTGTAGGTTTAGGGTTCAGCTTAGGAATTGGCTAGTGCTAGAGTTAGATATAATGTTAGGGTTAGGGCTAGAACAAGGGTTAGGGTTAGGTTTACGAATAGGGCTAGGGCTAGGGTTAGGTGTAGTGCTATGTTTAGGGTTAGGGCTACATTTATGGTTAGGATTAGGGCTAGGGCTAGGTTTAGTGTTAGGTTTAGAGTTAGGGTTAGGGTTAGGGTTAGGGATAGTATAAGTGTTACGGTTAGGGTTAGGCTTAGGTGAGTTTTGGGGTTATGGCTAGTGCTACGGTTAGGGATAGGGGTAGGGTTATGTTTACAGCTAGGGTTGGGGCTATGTTTTGATTTAGGCTTAGGGTTAGGGCTAGAGCTAGGGCTATTTTTAGGATTAGGTTTAGGTTTAGGGCTAGAGCTAGGTTTAGGACTAGGCTGAGGGTTAGGGTAAGGGTTAAGGTTAGGGTTAGGGATAGGTCTAGGGTTAGGGCTAGGGATAAGTTTAATGTTAGGATTGTTGTTAGGGATAGGGTTAGGGTTAAGGGCTAGGGCTAGTGTTAAAGTTAGTGTTAGGTCTAGGGCTATGTTGAGGGTCAGGGTTAAGGCTAGAGTTAGTGTTAAGGCTTTGGTTAAGCCTAAAATACAGATAGGGTTATGGTTAGGGTTAGGGTTAAGGCTAGGGCTAGAGCTAGTTATTGGGTTAGGGCTAGGTTTAGTGTTAGGGTTAGGGTAGGGTTAGGCTTAGGTTTAGGGGTAGGGTTAGGGTTATGGTTAGGTTTAGGGTTAGGTTTAAGGCAGGGATAGGTCTAGGTTTAGGATTAGGTTTGGTGTTAGGGTTAGTGTTAGGGTTAGGGCTAGGGCTAGTGTTAAGGATAGGTCTAGGTCTAGGGCTAGGGTTAGGTTTAGGATTAAGGGTAGAGCTAAGGTCAAGGATAGGGTTAGGGTTAGGATTAGGGCTAAGGCTATGTTACGGGTTAACATGAAGTTTAAGGTTAGGGTTAGGACTAAGGCTATGTTTCAGGTTAGGATTAAGGTTAGGGTTAGGGCTAGGGCTAGGGTTAGAGATAGGGCTATGTTTAGGGTTAGGGTTAGGGTTAGAGTTAGGGTTAAGGTTAGGTCTAGGGTTAGGGTTAGCGTTAGGGGTAGAGCTAGGGCTAGGGCTTGGTTTAGGGTTAGGCCTAGGGTTAGGGTTAAGTTTAGGTATAGGATTAGATCTAAGGCTATGTTTCGGGTTAGGGTTAGGGCTAAAACTATGTTCCAGGTAAGTGTCAGTGTTAGGCTTAGGGATAGGTCTAGGGTTAAAACTAGGGCTATGTTTATGGTTAGGGTTATTGTTAGCATTAGGGTTAGTGTTTGGGTTAGGCCTCGGGTTAGGGATAGTTCTAGGGCTAGGGTTAGGTCTAGGGTTAGGGTTAGGATTAGGGTTAAAGCTAGGTATAGTTCTAAGGATAGGGTTAAGATTAAGGTTAGTGTTAGGGTTAGGTCTGAGGCTATGTTTTGTGTTAGGGTTAGGGTTAGGGCTAGGGTTAGGGTTAGGTTTGCAACTAGTGCTAAGGCTAGGTTTAGGATTAGGGTTAGAGTTAGGACTAGAGCTATGGCTAGAGTCAAGGTTAGGTTTATGGTTAGGTTTATAGCTAGGGTTTGAGCTAGGTTAGAGTTATTGTTAGGCTTAGAGTTAGTGTTAGGGTTAGGGATATGGGTAGAGGTAGGTTTAGGGCTATGGTTACGTTTAGGGTTTGGGTTAGGTTTAGGTTTAGGGCTAGGGCTATGTTTAGGTTTAGGTTTAGTGTTAAGGCCAGGGCTAGGGCTAGATGTAGGTTTAGGGATTGGACTAGGGCTAGTGCTAGAGTTAGGGTTCAGGTTAGGGTTAGGACTAGAGAAAGTGTTAGGGTAGGGTTAGGTTTAGTTTTAGAGTTAGGGCTAGGGCTAGGGCACAGGTTAGGTGTAGGGCTATGTTTAGGGTTAGGGCTAGGTTTAGAATTAGTGTTAAGACTAGGACTAGGGCTAGGATTCGGGTTAGGTTTAGGTATAGGGGTAGTTTTAGGGTTAGGTTTATGTTTAGGGTTAGGTTAGGGTTAGGGTTAGGCTTAGGGTAAGGGTTAGGGTTAGTGTTAGTTTAAAGGCAGGGCTAGGGCTAGGTTTAGGCTTAGAGTTAGGGGTAAGTTTAGGGTTATGGTTTTTGCTAGAGTTAGTGTTAGGGATAGGTCTAGGGATAGGCCTATGGTTTGGGTTAAGATTAGGGTTAGAGCTATGGTGAGTTCTAGGGTTAGGGTTAGGGTTATGGTTAGGGCTAAGGCTCTATTTCTGTTTAGTGTTAAGGTTAGGGTTAGGGCTAGGTCTATATTTATGGTTAGAGCTAGGGCTAGGGCTAGGGTAGAGTTAGGTTTAGGGCTAGGACAAGGGCTAGAATTAGTGTGTTAGGGCTAGAGATAGGGCTAGGACTAGTGCTAGGTTTTGGGTTAGTGTTAGGTTTAGGGCTAGAGCAAATGTTACGTTTATGGTTAGGGTTAGGGTTAGGGCTAGGGTTAGGTGAAGGGGTATGTTTAGGGTTAGGGCTAGGGTTAGGGTTGGGTTACGTCTAGGTCAATGGCTAGGATTAGAGTTGGGGTTAGGTTTAGGGGTTGGGTTAGGGTTAGTTTAGGATTAGGGTTAGGTTTACGGTTAGGGTTAGTGTTAGGGTTTTGCTTAAGGCAGGGCTAAGGCTAGGTTTAGGGTAAGGGTTTGGGTAAGGTTAGGGTTGTGGTTATTGCTAGGGTTAATGCTAAGGATAGGTCTAGGGCTAGGGCTGGCTCTAGGGTTAGTCTTAGGTTTAAGGCTACAGCTAGGGTCAGGGCTATGTTAAGGGTTGGGTGTAGGGTTGGYGTGAGGACTAGTGATAGTGTTATGGATAGGTCTAGGTCTAGTGTTAGCATTTGTATTAGGTCTAGAGCTGGGGCAAGGGCTAGGGTTCCGGTTAGGTTTAGGGTTTGGTTTAGGGTTACAGTTACTGTTATGGTTACAGTTAGGGCTATGGTATGTTTCAGGTTAGGGTTAGTATTAGGGTTAGGGTTTAGGCTATTTTTTGGTTTAGGTTTAGGGTTAGGGTGAGGCTTAGGATAAGGGTTATGTTCAGGCTCAGGGTAGGGTTTGGGTTAGGTTTAAGGTTAGGGTTATTGTTAGGTTAAGGCAGGCTATGGCTAGGTTTAGGGTTAGGGTTAGGGGTTAGTTTAGGGTTATGGTTATTGCTAGGGTTATTGTTAGGGATAGGTCTAGGGATAGGGATAGGGTTAGGGTTAGGGTTATTGCTACAGCTCAGCTCAGGGCTAGTGTTAGGGTTAGGGTTAGGGCTAAGGCTAGGTTTCTGGTTTGGGTTAGGGTTATGGTTTGGGTTAAGGCTAGGGCTAGGGCTCGGGCTAGGGTTAGGTTTAGGGTAGGTTCAGTGGTAGGGTTAGTGTTAGGGTTAGGGCTAAGGCTATGTTTCAGGTCAGGGTTAGGGTGAGGGCTAGGGTTAGGTTTATAGGTTTAAGGCTAGGGTCAGGGCTAGGGTTAGTGTTAGAGTTAGAGTTAGTTCTAGAGCTAGGGCGAGAATTAGCGTAAGGTTTAGGGATAAAGCTAGGGTTAGGTCTAGGTCAAGGGCTAGGGTTAGGTTTAGGGGTGGGGGTTAGGGTTAGGTTAGGGTTAAGTTTATGTTTAGGGTTAGGTTTAGTTTTAGGTTTAGGTTAGGGTTAGCATTAGGGTTAGGGTTAGGGTTAGGGTTAAGGGGTTAGGATTAGTGTTAAATCTAGGGCTAGGGCTGGAGTCAGGGTTAGGGTTAGGGTTAGTTTTAGGGTTAGTGCTAAGGTTAGGTTCGGGTTACATTTAGGTTTAGGGCTAGGTTTAGGTTTACAGCTAGGGCTAGAACTAGAGTTAGGGTTAGGGTTAGTGTTAGGGCTAGAGCTAGGGTTAGGGCTAGGGTTAGGTTTAGTGTTAGGTTTAGGGCTAAGGTTGGGGTTAGGATTTGGGCTAGAGCTAGCTTTAGGGCTAAGGTTAGGTGTAGGGTTAAGTTTAGGTTTAGCGTTAGGGATAGTGCTATGTTTAGGCTTAGGGTTAAGGTTAAGGCTAGGGCTAGGGCTTGTGCTAGGTTTAGGGGTATGGTTAGGGGTAGGGTTAGCAATAGGGCTAATGTTAGGYGTAGCTATGTTTAGGGTTAGGGCTAGGTTTATGGTTAGGGTTAGGTCAAGGGCTAGGGTAGGGTTAGGGTTAGGGTTAGGATATGTCTTATGGATAGGGAAGGGATACGGTTAGGCTTAAGGGTATGGTTATTGTTAGGGTTAGCTTTTAGGCAGGGCTAGGTTTAAGGTTAGGGTTTAGGCTAAAGTTAGGGTTATGGTTATTGCTAGGGTTAGTGTTAGTGATAGGTGTAGTTGTAGGGCTATGGTTAGGGTTAGGACTAGGGTTAGAGAAGAAGCTGTATAATGCATTATACTTGGAGAAAACATGTTTAAATATAGACGCAACATACACACTAAAACGTGAATCCATTCTTGTTACATTCAGTGCTAATGACGAGGTTTGTTCTATTACAATTTACAAGATCTGTAAGTTTGAAAACACTGTGCGTTAAAAAGACCTGTTCAGCAGAAAAGAACATTTTGCACAATGTATGATAATGTCTAACTGCAATTAGACAGTTCCTATTAGTACGTGGAGGAGTTTCAAACACTGTGCACTTGGAGTTGCTAAGCAGAAAACAAGAAATTTTGCAAAATATTGAATAACTTCTAACTGCAATCAGAAAACTCTTACTAGTATGTGATTGTCATTACTCAGTAACACTGTATTTCAATAGTACATTGGATTTTCATATGCATTTCTCAGAGAAAGCTATACAATGAATTATACGTGGTGAAAGCATGTTTAAACCTAGACGCAACACCAAACACACTACAACATGAATGCATACACATTACGTTCAGTGCTTATAACCAGAATTGTGTTTTCTAGAGTATATAATTTTATGAGTTTTGAAACACTATGCACTTAGTGATGCTAAGCAGAAAACAAGAAATTTCACACAATGTAGAATAAGTTCTAACTGCAGATAGAAAGTTCTTACTAGTATGTTATTTTCTTTACTTGGGAGCAGTTTATTTCAATAGTATATTGGATTTTCATATGCATTTCTCAGAGAAAGCTCTACAATGCATTATATGTGGAGAAAACGTGTTTAAATATAGACGCAATACCAAACACACTACAATGTGAATGCATTCATGTTACATTCAGAGCATAGACGAGAAGTTGTGTATTTTACAGTTTACAAGTTCTGTAAGTTTGAAAATATTATGCATTTAAACGATATGTTCAACAGCAAACAAGAACATTTGCACAATGTTTGATAATTTCTAATGGCAATTAGAGAGTTCTTATTAGTAGGTGGAGGATACTTGTTGAAACATAGTCGAAACCCCAAACACACTAAAGTGTGAATGCTTAAAATCTGAAGTGTGTAACTTTAGAGTTTACAGTTTTATGAGTTTTGAAACACTATGCACTTAGAGTTGCTAAGCAGAAAACAAGAAATTTYGCCCAGTGTTAGAATAATTTCTAACTGCAATTAGAAAGTTCTTTTCTAGTACATGATTGTCTTTACTTGGGAGCATTTTATTTCAATAGTATATTGGATTTTCATATGCATTTCTCAGAGAAAGCTGTACAATGCATAATACATGCAGAAAACGTGTTTAAACATAGACAGAACACCATACACACTACAACGTAATTGCATTCAGGTTACATTCAGTTCTAATGATGAGAAGTTTTGTCTTTTACAATATATAAGTTCTGTAAATTTGAAAACACTATGCGTGTAAACGGCTGGTTCAGCAATAGCTCTAACCCTAGCCCTAGCCCTGCCTGAAAGCTTAACCCTAACTCTAACCCTAACCCTAACCCTACCCTAACATAACCCTAACACTAAATCTACCCCTAACCCGAAACCTAGCTCGAGCCATAACATTAACCCTAACCCTGACCATAACCATAACCCTATCAGTAGCCTCAACCCTAGCCCTAACCATACCCTAACGCTAGTCCTAGACCTAACCCTCACTCTAGTCCTAACACTAATGCTAGAAATAACCCTAGACCTAACCCTCATTCTAGCCCTAACACTAACCCTAACACTAAACCTAGCCCTAGCCCTAACCCTAGCCCTAGCCCTAGCCGTGAACCTAAACTTAATCCTAGCCCAACCCTAATCCTAGATTTAGCCGTAACCATAACCCTAACCCTAACCCTAGCCCTAACCCTAACCCTAAACAAAGCCCTAGCCATAACCCTGGCTCTGGCCCTAAACTTTACAGGTAACTCTAACTCTGGCTCTASCCCTAACATTAACTCCAACCCTAACCCTAGCGGTAGCCCTAGTCATATACCTATAACTCTAACCCTAGCCCTAGCCCTAGTTTTAACCCAAACCCTAACCTCAGCCCTAAACCTAATCCTAACCCTAGCGCTATGCCAAGCCCTACCCCTAACCCAAAACATAGCCTTAGCCCAAACCCTAACCCGAACTCTAATGCTAAACCTGACCCTAGCCTTAGCCCTACCTTTAACCCTATCATTAACTGTGGCTCTAACATTAACCCTAACACTAAACCTAGCCCTAGCCCTAGCCCTAGTCTTAGCCCTAGCCCTAGCCCTAGCCCTAGCCCTAGCCATAGCCCTAGCCCTAGCCATAGCCATAACCCTAGCCCTAGCCATAGMCATAGCCCTAGACCTAGCCCTAGGCCTAACCCTAACCCTAGCCCTAAACCTAGCTATAAACCTAAACCTAAACTTAAACATAACCCTAACCCTAACCCTGACCCTAGCCCTTGCCCTAGCTTTTACACTAACCCTAACACTGGCCCTAACCCTAACCCTATACCTGAGCCTAAATATAACCATAACCCTATCCCTAACCCTAAACATAGACCTAGCTCTAACCCTAGCCCTAGCCCAACTTAAAACCTATTCCTATCTCGAAACATAGCCTTAGCCCTAAACCTAAACCTAACACTAAACATATCCTTAGCCGTAACTCTTACGCTAACCCTAACCCTAACCCTAACAGTAAACCTAACCCTATCCTTAACCTTAACCATAACCTTATCCCTGACCCTAGTCCTAGGCATAATTCTATCCCTATCTCTAGCCCTACCCCTAGTCCTATCTCTAACACTAACTCTAACCCTAATTGTAATCCTAACCCTAACCCCAACACTAATCCTAAACCTAGCCTTAGCCCTGCCTTAAACTTAACCCTAATCCACAACCTAAACCAACCCATAAACCCAACAGTAACCATACCCAATCCTAACCCTAACAAAAACCTAGTCCTAACACAAAATCTAGCTCTAGCCCTAGCCTTAACCATAACCCTAACCCTAAACCTCACCCTATCTGTAGCCTTAACACTAACCCTAACCCTAACCCTAAACCGAACACTACACCTAGCCCTTGACCCTAACCCTATCACTATTCCTAACACCAACCCTGACCCAAAACATATCCCTTGCCGTAGCCCTAGCCCAATCCCTAACCATAACCCTAGCCATAGCTCTAACACTAACCCTAACACTAGCCCTAGCCATTAACCCTAACCCTATTCATATCCCTAAAACTAAACCTTAACCTAAACATATCCATAGCCCTAACCCTAGCCCTACCCTAACACTAACACTAACCCGAAGCATAACCCTAACCCTAACCCTAACCCTAACCCTAACCCTAA
>BDUI01002793.1:50804-68379 GCA_002335545.1 Apodemus speciosus | reverse complement strand
AAACCAAAAGGTAACTCTAACCCTAGCTCTAGCTATAACACTAACTCCAACCCTAACCCTAGCCTTAGCCCTAGCTGTACAACTATAACTCTAACCCTAGATCTAACACTAACCATAGCCCTAGACCCTAGCTTTAACCCAAACTCTAACCCCAGCTCTAAACCTAATCCTGACACTAGCGCTAGGCCAACCCCTATCCCTAACCCAAAACATAGTCTGACCCAAAACCTAACTCTAACCCTAAACTTGACCCTAGACCTAGCCCTAGCTTTAACCCTATCACTAACTCTGGCTCTAACCCTAACACTAACACTAAACCTAGCCCTAGCCCTATCCATAGCACTAGCACTAGCCCTAGCCCTAGCCCTCACCCAAACCCTAGGCCTAACTCTAGCTATAAGCCTATAGCTAAACTCAACCCTGAACCTAAACCTAATCCTGACCCTAACACTTGCCCTTGCATTTACCCTAACCCTAAACATAACCCTGGCCCTAACCCTAACCCTTACAACAGCCCTCGCMCWCGCCCTAGCCCTAGCCCTAGCCCTAGCCCTAGCCCTAAACCTAACCCTAGACCTAAGCCTACATATAACCATAATCATATTCCTAACCCTAAACAGGGCCCTAGCTCTAATCCTAGCCCTAACCCTAACCCTAAACATATCCTTAGCCGTAACTCTTACGTTAACCCTAACCCTAAAACTAATCCTAACCCTAACCATAAACATAACCATAACCCTAGCCCTGACGATAGCCTTAGCCCTAATTCTAACCCTAACCCTAGCCCTAGCCCTAGTAGTATCCCTAACACTAACACTAGCCCTAACCTTAAGCCTAACCCTAACCCCAAACCTAAACCTATACCTAGCACTAGCCCTGACTTAAACCTAACCCTAACCCACAACCTAAACCTAAACCTACCCTAATCCTAACCCTAACAAAAAACCTAGTCCTAACACGAAACCTAGCTCTAGCCCTAGCCTTAACCATAACCCTAACCTTAAAACTAACCCTATCTGTAGCCTTAACACTAACCATAACCCTCACTCTAGCCCTACCTTAACACTAGTCCTAGTGCTAACACTAACCCTAACACTACCCCTAGCCATTATCCCTAACCCTAACACTATCCCTAACAGCAGCCCTAACCCAAAACATATTCCTAGCCCTAGCCTTAGCCGTAGCCCAAGCCCTAACCATAACTCTAGCCCTAGCTCTAACACTAACTCTAACACTAGCCCTAGTTGTTAACGCTAACCCTATCTCTATCCCTAAAACCAAACATTAACATAAACATATCCCTAACCCTAAACCTAGCCCTAGCCCTAACACTAAACTTAACCCTAAGCATAACCCAATCCCTAGCCCTAACTGTAGCTCTAATCCTACCCTTAAAGCTAACCCTAGCCCTAGCCCTAACACTAACCCTAAACCTAAAGCTAAAGCTAACCCTAACCCTAACAGTAGCCCTAACCCTAACTCTAACCCTAGACATAACAAACCTAAACCTAATCCACATCCTACCTTAAACATAGCCCTAACCCTAGCTCTAAACCTCAACCTCAACCTTAAGTGTAAATCTTCCTCTAAACCTAACGCTAGCCCTAGCACTTTTCCTAACCCTAACCTTAAACCTAGACCTAACCCTAACCCTAAACGTAACCCTATCCCAAGCCCTAACTCTAGCTCTAGCCCTAACACTAACTCTAACCCTAACCCTAAACCTACCCCTAGCACAAGCCTTAACCCTAATCCTAATCCTAAACCAAACATAACCCTAGACCTAGCCCTAACACTAATCCTAACCTTAAAGCTAACCCTAACCCTCACCCTAAACCTAACCGTAACCTTAGGCATAACCGTAAACATGACCCTAGCCCTATCCTTAAGTCTAACCCTAACTCTAATGCTAACCCTAACCGTAAATGTAAAACAAACCCTAGCCCTGACCCTAGCTCTAGCCCTAAACATTACCCTAAACATAACACTAAGCCTAGTCCTATTCCTATCCCTACCCCTAAACCTAGACCTATCCCTAACCCAAACCCTAACTCTAAACCTAAACCTAACCATAGCCCTAATTTTAACCCTAACCCTAATTCTAGCAATGACCTTAGCCCTTACTCTAAGCCTAACCCTAACCCCAAAGCTAACCCTAACCCTGAACCTAAACCTAATCCTAACTCTATCCCTGAACTTAACACTAACCTTAACCATAATAGTAACCCTAGTCCTATCCCTATCCCTAACACTGACCCTAGCCCTAACCCTAACCATAACCCTAACCCTAAACCTAGCCATACCATTAACCCTAAACCTAACCCTAACACTACCATAACCCTAACACTAAACCTAACCCTAACCCTAAACCTAGCCCTAACCCTAACCCTAACACTTAGCCTAACCCTAAACATAGCCCTAGACCTAAACCTAGAGCTAGCTCTAACCCTAACCCTAGCCCTAGCCCTAGCCCTAGCTGTAGCCAAGAATCTAAGCGTAATACTAGCCCTAATCCTAACCCTAACTCTAACCCTAAAACTAATCCTAACCCATGCTCTAGCCCTAGCCCTAACCCTAACCCAAACACTAGCCTTAACATTAACCCTAAACAAAGCCCTAGACTTAACCCTAGCCATAGGCATAACACTAACCCTAACCCTAACACTAGCCCTGACTCTAGCTATAGCCCTAATCCTAACACTAAACCTAGCACTAGCTCTAGACCTATCACTAACAATAACCCAAGCCTAAACGCTAACCCTAACCCTAAACCTAAACCTAAATCCAACCCTAGCCCAGTCTTAAACCTGACCCTAACTCTAACCTACTCCTAAACTTAACCCGTACCCTACCCTAACCCTAACCCTAACTCTAACCTTACCCCTAACTCTAATGCTAAATTTAACCCTAGCCCTAGGCCTAGACCTAACCCTAATCCTAACTATAGCTCTAACCCTAACCACAGCCCTACCCCTAAAACTAACCCTAGTCCTAGCCCTGAACCTAACCCTAACACTAGTACTAGCCCTAGTCCTAACCCTAACCGAAACATAGCACTATCCCTAGCCCTAGCCTTAACCCAAACCATAAACTTAACTCTAACCCTAGACCTAGCCTTAACCATAGCCCTAGCCTTAAACCTATCCATATCCCAAAAAATAGCCTTACACTAACCCTAACCCTAAATCTAACCCTAACCCTAACCCTGACCCTTGTCTAGCCCTAATCTTAACCATAACCCTACACAAGCCATAGACCTATCGCTAACACTAACTCTAGCAATAACCATAACCCTAATCTTAAGCCTAAACCTGACCCTAAATATAGCCCTAGCCCTGCCTTTAACCTAACCCTTACCTTAACCTACCCCTAAACCTAACCCTACCCCTAACCTACCCCTAATCTTAAAACTAACCCTAAACCTAAACCTAACCRTAACCCTAAACCTAACCCTAACACTAGACCTAGCCAAAGCCCTAGCCCTAAATCAAACACTAACCTTAGCCCTAACACTAAACATAGACCTACACCTAACCCTAGTCCTAGCCCTCACCCTAAACCTAACCCTATCCCTGTGCCTAAAACTTGCTCTAGCCCKAACCCTAACCCTAGCTCCAGCACTAGCCCTAGTCCTAAACCTAACCTTAAACCTAGCTCTAGCCCTAGCCCTAGCCCTAGCCTTAACCTAGAGCTAGGGTCAGGGCTAGTGTTAGTGTTAGGGTTAGTGTTAGGGTTAGGGTTAGGGTTAGGTTTAGGGTTATGGCTATGGCTAAGGTTAAGTCTAGGGCTTTGTTTAGGGTTAATGTTAGGGTTAGTGTTCGGGTTAGGGTTAGGGCTAGGGCTAGGGCTAGGGCTAGAGCATGGTTCAGGCTTAGTTTTAAGGTTAGAGTTAGCATTGGATTAGGGCTAGTATTACACTTAGATTCAGGGCTACGGCTGGGGCTAGGGCTAAGGCTAGGGTTAGCGTTAGGGCTGACTCTAGGTTTAGGGCTAGGTCTATGTAGGGTTAGGGTAGGGGTTAGGTTTAGGGTTAGGGTTAGTGTTACGGTTATGGAAGGGTTACTGTTAGGTTTAGGGTTAGTGTTAATGTTAGTGTTAGTGTTAGTGTTAGAGACAGGGTTAAGTTTATGGCTAGGTTTAGGTTTATGGTTAGGGTTATGGTTATGGTTATGGTTAGGGTTAKGGTTAKGGTTAGGGTTAGGGCTAGGGCTAGGGTTATGGCTATGGCTAGGGTTAAGTCTAGGGCTTTGTTTAGGGTTAATGTTAAGGCTAGTGTTTGGGTTAGGGTTAGGGCTAGGGCTAGAGCATGGGTTAGGATTAGTTTTAGGGTTAGAGTTAGGGTTAGGATTAGGGCTAGTATTACGCTTAGATTCTTGGCTACAGCTAGGGCTAGGGCTAGGGTTAGGGTTAGAGCTAGTTCTAGGTTTAGGTCTAGGGCTATGTGTTAGGGTTAGGCTAAGTGTTAGTGTTGGGCTGGGGCTAGGGCTAGGGTTAGTGTTAGGGCTGACTCTAGGTTTAGGGCTAGGGTTATGGTTAGGGTTACATCTAGAGCTAGGGCTAGAATTAGGGTTAGGTTTAAGGTTTGGGCTAGAGGTAGGGTTAGGGCTAGGGCTAGGGTTAGGTAAAGGGTTAGAGTTAGGTTTAGGGTTAGGGTTAGGGCAAGGGCTAGGGCTATGTTTAGGGTTAGGGTTAAGGTTAAGGCTAGGGCTAGGGCTAGCGCTAGGTTTAGGGTTAGGTTTAGGACCAGGGCTAGTGCTAGAGCTAGGGTTAGGGTTAGGGCTAGTGCAAGATTTAGGGCCAGGGTTAGGGTTAGGTTTAGTGTGAGGGCTAGGACTAGGGTTAGGTGTAGGGTTCTGTTTAGGGTTAGGGCTAGGTGTAGTGTTAGGTTTACGGCTAATGCTAGGGCTAGGGCTAGGGTTAGGGTTAGATTTAGGGTTAGGGTTAATGTTAGGGTTAGGGCTAGGGTCAGTGTTATGGTTCGGGATAGGACCTGGGTTACTATTATGGTTAGGGTTAGATTAGGGCTAGAGCTAGGGTCAGGCACAGAGTTAGGATTAGGTTTAGGTCTAGGTTTAGGGTTAGTTTTAGTGTTAGGGGTAGGTTAGGTTAGTGTTAGGTTTAGGGCTATGTTAAGGTAAGGGTTAGGTTAAAGGCAGAGCTAGGGCTATGTTTAGGGTCAGGGTTAGGGTTAAAATTAGGGTTATGGTTATTGCTAGAGTTAGTGTTAGTGATAGGTCTATGGCTTGGTAGGGTTATTTTTAGGATTAGGGCTAGACAAGTGTCAGGGCTAGGGTTAGGATTAGAGTTAGGATTAGGGTTAGGGTAAGGCTATTTTTCGGGATAGGGATAGGGTTAGGGCTAGGGGTAGTGTTAGGACTAGGGCTAGGGTTAAGGCTAGGGCTAGGGTTAGGTTTAAGGTTATGGTTTGGGTTGAGGCTAGGGCTAGGGATAGTGCTACTTTTCGGGTTATGGTTAGGACTAGGGCTAGTACTAGTGTTAGGGTTAGGTTCAGGGTTAGTACTAGGGTTAGTTTTCAGGGTAGGGTTGTGTTTAGGGTTAGGTTTAGAGTTAGGGTTAGGGTTAGGTCTAGGCCTAGGGATAGGGTTAGATTTAGCTTTAGGGTTAGGGGTAAGGTTAGAGTTAGCATTAGGGTTAGGGTAGGGTACGCTTTAGGACTGGGAGTAGGTTAGAGTTGGGGTCAGGTTTAAGAGTGGGCTAGGGCTAGGTTTAGGTTTAGGGTTACGGTTAGGGTTAGCGTTAAGGCTTGGGTTATTGTTAGTGAGATGTCTAGAGCTAGGGCTAGGTTTAGCGTGATGATTAGGGCTAGAGCTAGGGTCAGGGCTAGTGTCAGGGTTAGGGTTAGGTTTGGGGTTAGGGTTAGGGTTAGGGTTAGGGTTAGGGTTAGGGTTAGGGTTAGGGTTAGGGTTAGGGTTAGGGTTAGGGTTAGGGTTATGGCTACAGCTAAGGTTAAGTCTAGGGCTTTGTTTAGGGTTAATGTTAGGGCTAGTGTTTGGGTTAGGGTTAGGGCTAGGGCCAGAGCATGGCTCAGGCTTAGTTTTAGGGTTAGAGTTAGGGTTGGATTAGGGCTAGAATTAGGGTTAGGTTTAGGGTTTGGGCTAGAGTTAGGGTTAGGTCTAGGGCTAGGTTTAGGTAAAGGGTTAGAGCTAGGTTTAGGGTTAGGGTTATGGCTAGGACTAGGGCTAGGGTTAGCGTTAGGGCAGGCTCTAGGTTTAGGGCTAGGGCTATGTTTAGGTTTAGGCTAGGGGTTAGGTTTAGGGTTAGGGTTAGTGTTACAGTTATGGTAGAGTTAAGGTTAGGTTTAGGGTTAGTGTTAGTGTTAGTGTTAGTGTTAGAGACAGGGTTAAGGCTATGTCTAGGTTTAGGGTTAGGGTTAGAGTTAGGGTTAGGGTTCGGGCTAGGGTCAGTGTTAGGGATAGGGATAGGACCTGGGTTACTATTATGGTTAGGGTTAGATTAGGGCTAGAGCTAGGGTCAGGCACAGAGTTAGGATTAGGTTTATGTTCAGGGTTAGGGTTAGGTTTAGTGTTAGGGTTAGGTTTAGAGTTAGGGCTAAGTATATGGTTAGGGCTAGGGTTGGCGTTAGGGCTAGGGCTAGGGCTAAGGCTAGGGCTATTGTTAGGTTTAGGTTTAGGGTTAGGGCTAGAGCTAGGGTCACTGCTAAGATTAGGGTTAGGTTTAGAATTAGGGCTATGGTTAGGGTTAGGTTTAGGGTTAGGGTTAGGGATAGGGCTAGTGTTAGGGTTAGTGATAGGACTAGGACTAGGGTTAGTGTTATGTTTAGGGTAATGTTTAGGGCTAGAGCTAGGGTCACTGCTAAGATTAGGGTTAGGTTTAGAATTAGGGCTATGGTTAGGGTTAGGTTTAGGGTTAGGGTTAGGGATAGGGCTAGTGTTAGGGTTAGTGATAGGACTAGGACTAGGGTTAGTGTTATGTTTAGGGTAATGTTTAGGGCTAGAGCTAGGGTCACTGCTAAGATTAGGGTTAGGTTTAGAATTAGGGCTATGGTTAGGGTTAGGTTTAGGGTTAGGGTTAGGGATAGGGCTAGTGTTAGGGTTAGTGATAGGACTAGGACTAGGGTTAGTGTTATGTTTAGGGTAATGTTTAGGGCTAGAGCTAGGGTCAGGGCTAGGGTTTGTTTTAGATTTAACTTAGGGTTAGGGTGAGCATTAGGGTTCGATTTAGGCTTAAGGTTAGGGCTAGGGTTAGGGGTAGGGTTAGGCCTAAGGTTAGGGTTAGGTTAAGTGCTAGGTCTAGCGTTGGCTTTAAGGTTTTGATTAACACTAGGGCTAGGGCTAGGGCTAGGGCTAGGGTTAGGGCTAGGGATATGTTTAGGTTTAGGTTTGGGTTTAGGGATAGAGATACGGTTAGGGTTAAGGGCTAGGGCTAGTGTTAGGGTTAGTGTTAGAGCTAGGGCTAGGGTTATGGTTAGGGCTTGGGCTAGGGCTAAGGCTAGGGCTAGGGATATGTTTTGGGTCAGGGTTGGTGTTAGGAATAGTGTTAGGGTTAGGGTTTAGGGCTAGAAGTAGTGTTAGACKAGGTCTAGGGTTAGGGTAGTGTTAGAGTGGGGGTTAGGGTAAGTGTTAAGGCTACAAATAGGGTTAGATTTAGGGCTAGGGTTATGGTTAAGGCTAGGGCTAGAGCTAGGTTTCGTGTTAGGACTACGTTTTTGTTAGGGTTAGGATTGGGTAAGGTTATGGTTAGGTTTATGGGTAGGTTTAGGTTGTGGGTTAGGGTTAAGTTTAAGGCAGGGCTAGGGCTAGGTTTAGGATTAGGGTTGGGGTTAGGGTTAGGTTACAGTTAGGGTTAGGGTTAGTATTAGAGATAGGACTAGGGCTAGGGCTAGAGATGGGGTTAGAATTAGGCCTAGGACTAGGGTCAGGTCTAGGGTTATGGTTATGGTTAGGGGTAGGGTTAGGTTTAGTGTTAGGGTTAGGGTTAGGGTAAGAATTATAGCTAAGGATATGTTTAGGGTTAGGTTTAAGGTTAGGGCTAAGGCTATGTTTCCAATTAGGATTAGGTTTAGGGTTGGGTTAGGCCTAGGGTTAGAGCTAGGTCTATGTTTAGGGTTAGGGATAGGGTTATGGTTATATTTAGGCTTAGGTCTAGGGTTAGGTTTAGGGCTAGGGCTATGGTTAGGGCTAGTGTAAGCGTTAGGGTTAGGGCCAGGGTTAGGGTTAGTGTTAGGATTTGGGTTAGGGCCAGGGTTAGGGTTAGTGTTAGGATTTGGGTTAGGGCTAGGGTTAGGGCTAGGTTTAGGAGTAGGTTTAGGGTTTGTGTTAGGGCTAGAGTGAGGGTTAGGGCTAGGTCTAGGTCTAGGTCTAGCGTATGGTTCRGGTTAGGCCTAGAGTGAGGTTTAGGGCTAGGGTTAAGGCTACAGATAGGGTTATGGTTATGGTCAGGGTTAGGGTTAATGTTAGGGCTCGGTCTAGGTTTCGGATTAGGGGTAGATTTAGTGTTAGGGTTATGTTAGGGTAGAGTTAGGGTTAGGGTTATAGTTAGGGTTAGGTTTAAGGCAGGGCTAGGGCTAGGGTTAGAGCTATTGTTATGGTTTAGGTTAGGGTTAGGGTTAGGGCTAGAGTGACAGTTAGGAATAGGGTTAAGTCTAGGGTTAGTGTTGGGCCTAGGATTAGGTTTAGTTTTATGGCTGGGGCTAGGGCTAGGGATAGGGCTAGGGTTTGGGTTAGGGTTAGGGTTAGGTTTACGGTTATGGTTAGGATTTGGTTTAGTGCTAGAGTGATGGTTAGGGCTAGGGTTAGGCCTAGGGTTAGGAGTACGTTTAAGGTTACTGTTAGGGCTAGAGTGAGGTTTAGGGCTATGGTTAGGGCTAGGGCTTTGTTTAGGGTTAGGTTTTGAGCTAGGTTGAGGGTTAGGGTTAGCACTCTGCCTAGAATTAGGGTTGGGCTAGGATTAGGTTTAGTTTCATTGCTAGGGCTAGAGCTAGGGTTAGGGTTAGGGTTAGTGCTAGAATGAGGGTTACGGCTCTGGTTAGGGCTAGGATTATTGTTAGGTTTAGTGTTAGGGCTAGAGTGAGGTTGAGGGCTAGTGTTAGGGCTAGTGCTAGCGTTAGGATATGGTTAGTGTTATGGCTAGAGTGAGGTTTAGGGCTAAGTTTAAGACTACAGATAGGTTTATGATTATGGTCAGTGTTAGAGTTAATGTTAGGGCTCGGGCTAGGTTTTGGGTTATTTTAGATATGGTGGTATGGTTTCATTAGGGTAGGGTTAGGGTTAGGGTTAGAGTTAGGTTTAGGTTTGAGGCAGGGCAAGTTGTGGGATTAGGGTTATTGTTAGGTTTAGGGTTAGGTTTACAGCTAGGGCTAGGATTAGCATTGTGGCTAGGATTAGGTTTAGGTTCATGGCTAGAGCTAGGCCTAGGTCTAGGGCTAGTGTTAGGGCTAGGGCTAGAATTAGGGTTAGGGATAGGGTTAGGGTTATGGTTAGGGTTAGTTTTAGGACTAGGGCTAGGGCTAGTCTTTGGGGTAGGGCTACTGTTAGGGATAGGATTAGGGTTAGGTTTAAGGTAAGGTTAGGCATAGGATTAGGTTAGGGTTAGGTTAGGGCTAGGGTTATGCTTAGGGTTAGGTGTAGGACTACAGTTAGAATTAGGGCTAGGAATAGGGTTAGGATTAGGGTTAGGGCTTGGGTTATTGTTAGGGTTAGGGTGAGGGCTAGGGTAGGGCTAGGTCTAGGGTTAGGTTTAGGGATAGGGCAAGGTTGAGAATTAGGGCTAGGGTTAAGTCTAGGGCTTAGACTAGGGTTAGGATTAGGGTTAGGGTTAAGGCTTGTGCTAGAACTAGCTTTAGATTTAGATTTAGGTTTAGGTTTAGGGTTAGGGTTAGAGTTAGGTTTCGGGCTAGAGCTAGACTTAGTGCTAGGGTTAGTTCTACTGTTAGGATTAGGGTTAGCTTTAGGGTTAGGGGTAGTGCTATTGTGACGGTTAGGTCTAGGGTTAAGGCTAGGAATAGGGTGAGGGTTAGGGTTACGGTTAAGGATAGGGCTAGGTTTAGGTTTAGGGTAGGTTTAGGTTAGGTGTAGGGATAGGGATAGGGTTAGGGATATGGTTAGGGTTAGGGTCAGGATCAGGATTAGGTTGAGGGCTAGAGTAAAGTTTAGGGCTAGGGTTATGGATAGGGCTACAGTAAGGGTTACAGTTAGGGGTAGGGATAGGCATAGTGTTAGGGATAGGCATGGGTCTAGGATTAGTGTTAGGGTTAAGGTTAGGGATAGACCTAGGGTTAGGGTTAGGGTAGGGTTAGTGTATGGATAAGGGGTAGTGTTATGATTAGGGTTAGGTTTAAGGCAGCACTATGGTTAGGTTCATGGTTAGGGTTGGGTTTATTGTTAGGGTTGGGGCTGTTACTTTTAGGGGTAGTTTTAGGGCTACAGCTAGGTTTAGGGATAGGATTAGGATTAGTGCTAGAGCTAGGTTCATGGCTAGGATTAGGGTTAGGGTTAGTTTAGGGTTAGGGTTAGGCTTAGGTTTAGGGTTATGTTTAGGGTTAGGGTTAGGGTTAGTGTTAGGGTTAGGTTTAAGGCTATGTTTTGGATTAGGGTTACGGTTATGGTTAGTGTAAGACTAAGTTTATGTTTCAGGTTAGGGTTAGCGTTAGAGATAGAGTTAAAGCTAGGGTTAAGGTTAGGGTTAGGGCTAGTGCTAGGGCTAAGGCTATCATTACGGTTAGGGTTAGGGTTAGGTTTAGGGTTAGGATTAGGTTTAGGGTTAGGATTAGGCCTAAGGCTATGTTTCAGGTTAGGATTAGGTTTATGGCTAACGTTAAGGTTAGGTTTACAGCTAGGGTAGGGCTAGGGTTATGGTTAGAGTTAGGTCTTGAGGTAGGGCTATAATTAGGTTTAGGGTTAGGGTTAGGGCTAGAGGTAGGGTTAGTGCTAGGTTTAGGTAGTAGGTTAGAGTTAGGGTCAGGTTTAAGACTGGGCTAAGGCTAGGTTTAGATTTAGGTTTAGGGTTAGGGTTAGCCTTAAAGCTTGGGTTATTGTTAGTGATACGTCTAGAGCTAGGGCTAAGTTTAGCGTAGTGATTAGGGCTAGTGCTAGGGTCAGGGCTAGTGTTAGGGTTAGGGTTCGGTTTAGGATTAGGGTTAGGGCTATGGCTAGGGTTAAATCTAGGGCCTTGTTTAAGGTTAATGTTAGGGCTAGTGTTTGGGTTAGGGTTGGGGCTAGGGCTAGAGCTTTGGTTAGGCTTAGTTTTAGGGTTAGAGTTAGGGTTAGGATTAGGGCTAGTATTACGCTTAGATTTATGCCTCCGGCTAGGGCTAGGCCTAGGTTTAGGGTTAGGGTTAGGGTTAGGGTTAGGGTTAGGGTTAGGGTTAGGACTAGCTCTAGGTTTAGAGCTAGGGCTACGTTTAGGGTTAGGCCAGGGGTTAGGGATAGGGTTAGTCTAGGTCTAGTGTTAGTGTTAGGGTTATGGTAGGGTTAGGTTTAGTGTTAGTGTTAGTGTTAGTGTTAGTGTTAGTGTTAGTGTTAGTGTTAGTGATAGGGTTAAGACTATGGCTAGGTTTAGGTTTAGGGTTAAGTTTATGGTTAGGGTTAGGGCTAGGGTCAGTGTTAGGGATAGGGATAGGACTCTTATGGTTAGGGTTAGTGTAAGGGCTAGGTCTAGGGTTAGGGACAAAGTTAGGATTAGGTTTAGGTTCAGGGTTAGGGTTAGGTTTAGGGTTAGGGTTAGTTGTAGATTTAGGGCTAAACTTAGTGTTAGGGCTAGGGTTAGCGTTAGAGTTAGGTCTAGGGCTAAGGATAGGGCTATTGTTATGTTTAGGGTTAGGGTTAATCTTAGGGTTAGGGCTAGAAGTAGGGTCACTGCTAGGATTAGGATTAGGATTAGGGTTATAATTAGTGCTATGGTTAGGGTTAGGTTTAGGGTTAGGGTTAGGGTTAGGGATAGGGATAGGGATAGTGTTAGGGTTAGGGATAGGACTAGGACTAGGGTTAGTGTTATGTTTAGGGTAATGTTTAGGTCTAGAGCTAGGGTCAGGGCTAGGGATTATTTTAGATTTAGGTTTAGGGTGAGGGTTAGCATTAAGGTTRGGGTTAGGCATAAGTTTAGGGTTAGGTTTTGGGCTAGGGCAGGGTTAGCTTTAAGATTAGGATTAGAGCTAGGGCTAGGGCTAGGATTATGCTTAGGGTTGGGGTTAGTTTTAGGGCTAGGGCTAGGGTTAGGGCTAGGGATATGTTATGTTTAGGTTTGGGTTTAGGGATAGGGATAGGGTTAGGGTTAAGTGCTAGGGCTAGTGTTAGGGTTAGTGTTATCAATAGCACTAGGGTTAGGGTAGGGCTAGAGTGAGGGTTAGGGTTATTGTTAAGGCTACAGATAGAGTTAGGTTTAGGGTTAGGTTTATGGTTAAGGCTAGGGCTAGATCTAGGTTTAGTGTTAGGACTAGGTTTTTTGTTAGGGTTAGGATTGGGTTAGGGTTAGGGTTAGGGTTAGGTTTATGGGTAGGTATAGGTTGTGGGTTAGGGTTAGGTTTATTGTAGGGGTAGGGCTAGGTTTAGGTTTAGGGTTTGGGTTAGGGTTAGGGTTAAATTTAGGGCTAGGGTTAGTGTTAAGAATAGGACTAGGGATAGGGCTAGGGTTAGGGTTAGAATTAGGCCTAGGGCTAGGTTCAAGTCTAGGGTTATGGTTATGGTTAGGGTTAGGGTTAGGATTAGTAGTAGGGTTAGGGATAGGGTAAGAGTTATGGCTAAGGTTATGTTTTGAGTTAGGGTTAAGGTTAGGGCTAGGGCTAGGGTTAGAGCCTGGGCTATGTTTAGGGTTAGGGATAGGGTTATAGTTATACTTAGGCTTAAGTCTAGGGTTAGGGTTAGGGCTAGGGCTAGTTCTAGGGCTAGGACTAGGTTAAGGGTTATGGTTAGGGCCAGGGTTAGGGTTAGGGTCAAAGCTAGGGCAAGGGCTAACATCATGGTTAGGGTTAGGGTTAGGGTTAAGTTTAAGTTTAAGTTTAGGTTTAGGTTTATAGCAAGGTTTAGAGCTAGGGTTAGGGTTAGGGCTAAGGCTAGGGCTAGGGCTAGGGCTAGGGCTAGGGCTAGGGCTACTGCTAGGGTTACTGTAAGGGTTATGGTTAGAGCTAGAGTTAGGGATAGGTTTAAATCTAGGGATAGGGCTAGGATCAAGTTTAGGGTTAGAGTTAGGGTTAGGTTAGGGCTAAGGCTTTGTTTTGGGTTAGGGGTAGGGTTTGGCCTAGCGCTAGGGGTAGGATTAGTTTCAGGGCTGGGGTTAGGGTTTGGGTTAAAGCTAGGGCTAGGGCTAGGGTTAGGGTTAGGGCTAGGGTTAGAGTTAYAGATATACGGCTAGGGCTAAGACTAGGGTTAGGGTTGGAGTTAGTGTTAGGGCTAGAGCTAGGGTTAGAGTTACAGTAAGGTTTAGGGCTAGAGCCAGTGTCAGGGCTAGGCTTTTGTTTAGGTTTAGGGTTAGGGCTAGGGTTAGGGTTAGAGTTAGGGCTAAGTCCAGGATTAGGGTTGGGCTAGGATTAGCTTTAGGTTCACAACTAGGGCTAGGGCTAGAGTTAGGTCTAGGGCTATGGTTAGTGGTAGGGTTAGTGTTAGGGCTAGAGTGAGGGTTAGTTCTAGGGTTATTGCTAGGGTTAGTGTTAGGGCTAGAGTGAGGGTTAGGGCTAGGGCTAGGGCTAGGGCTAGCGTTAGGGTATGGTTAGGGTTAGGGCTAGAATGAGATTTAGGTCTCAGGTTAACGCTACAGATAGGGTTATGTTTATGGTCAGGGTTAAGTTTAATGGTGGCCCTCAGGCTAGGCTTCTATTCAGGGGTAGATTTAGTGTTAGGTTTATGTTAGGGTAGGGTTAGAGTTACAGTTAGGTTTAAGGCAGGGCAAATTCTAGGGTTAGGGTTATTGTTAGGGTTAGGGTTAGGGTTGGGTTAGGGCTAGAGTTAGCGTTGCGGCTAGGATTAAGTTTAAGTTCATGGCTAGAGCTAGGACTAGGGCTAGGGCTAGGGTTAGGGTTAGGGTTAGAGTTAGGGTTAGGTTTAGGGTTAGGGTTAGGGTTAGGGTTAGAGTTAGGGTTAGGTTTAGGGTTAGGGTTAGAGTTAAGGTTAGAGCTATTGTTAGGTTTAAGGTTAGGGTTAGGGTTAGGGCTAGGATGAGGTTTAGGACCTGGGTTAGGGCTAGGTTTAGCTTTGGGGCTAGGTTTAGGTTTAGTTTCATGGCTAGGGCTAGGGCTAGGGCTAAGGTTAGGGGTAGGGTTTGGGTTAGGGTTTGGGTTAGGACTACAGTGAGGGTTAGGGCTAGGGTTAGGGCTAGTGTTAGGAGTAGGGTTAGGATTAGTGTTAGGGCTAGTGTGAGGGTTAGGGCTATGTTTAGGACTTGGGATTTGTTTATGGTTAGGTTTAGGGCTAGGGTTAGGGTTAGGGTTAGGGCTCTGGGTAGAATTATGTTTGAGCTAGGATTAGTTTTGGTTTCACTCTAGAGGTAGGGCTAGGGCTAGCATTGGGTTTAGAGTTAGGGTTAGGGGTAGGTTTATGCTTAAGTTTGAGGGTTATTTTAAGAGTTAGGGTTAGGGCTATGTTTAGGGTTAGGGTTAGGATTAGGTTTATGTTTGTTAGGTCTAGGGTTAAGGTTAGGGTTAGGGCTACTGTTGGGTTAGGGTTACCTTTAGGGTTAGGGGTAGTGCTATTGTGAGGGTTAGGTCTAGGGTTAAGGCTAAGAATAGTGTGAGTGTTAGGGTTAATGGTAGGGCTAGGGTTAGGTTTATGGGTAGGGTTAAGTTTAGGTTTAGGAATAGGGATAGGTTAGAGATATGGTTATGGTTACGGTCAGGGTCAGGTTTAGGTTGAGGCCTAGAGTGAGGTTTATGGCCAGGGTTATGGCTAGGGCTATAGTGAGGGTTTTGGTTAAGGGTAGGGATAGGGATAGGGTTAGGGATAGGCATGGGTCTAGGATTAGTGTTAGGGTTAGGGTTAGRGATAGACCTAGGGTTAGGGTTAGGATAGGGTTTGTGCATGGTTAAGGGGTAGTGTTATCGTTAGAGTTAGGTTTAAGGTAGTTCTAGGACTAGGTTTAGGGTTAGGGTTTGGGTTAGGGTTTGGGTTAGGGTTAGGTTTCTGGCTGATGTTAGTATTAGGGATAGTATTTGAGCTAGTGCTCCGGTTTCGGATAGGATTAGGGCTTGAGCTAGCTTCAAGGCTAGGTTTAGGGTTAGGGTTACGGTTAGTGTTAGGCTTAGGTTTAGGGTTAAGTCTACATTTCAGGTTAGGGTTACAGTTAGAGTTAGGGTTAGGCCTAGGGTTTTGGTTAGGGCTAATGTTTAGGCTAAGGCTTTTGTTAAGGTTAGGGTTAAGGTTAGGTTTAGGGCTAAGGCTATGTTTCAGGTTAGGGTTAGGTTTAGGGCTTAGGTTAGGTTTAGGTTTACAGCGAGGATAGGGTTTGGTTTCTCATTAGGGTTAGGGTTAGGTCTAGAGCTAGGGCTAGAATTAGGTTTAGGGTTAGGGCTAGAGGAAGGGTTAAGTCTAGGATTACATATAGGGTTAGGTTAAGGTTTAGGGCTAGGGCTATGTTTAGGGTTAGGGTTAAGGTTAAGACTAATGCTAGTGCTAGCACTAGGTTTAGGGTTATGGTTAGGACTAGGGCTAGTGCTAGAGCTAGGGTTAGGTTTAGGTCCAGAGCAAGTGTCAGAACCAGGTTTAAGGTTAGGTTTAGGGTTAGGACTATGGCTAGGGTTAGGTATAAGGCTATATTTAGGGTTAGGGCTAGGGTTATGGTTAGGTTTAGGGCTAGGGCTAGGGCTAGGGTTTGGTTTAGGTTTAGGGTTAGGCTTCGGGTTAGGGTTAGGTTAGGGTTAGGTTTAGGGGTAGGTTAGGGTAAGGGTTAGTTCAAAGGCAGGGCTAGGGCAAGGTCTAGTGTAAGGGTTGGGGTTAAGGTTAGGGTTATGTTTATTGCTAGAGTTAATGTTAGCGATAGGTATAGGGCTACATTAGGGTTATGGTTAGGATTTGGGCTAGACTAGGGTCAGGGCTAGGATTAGGGTTAGGGTTAGGGTTAGAGTAAAACTATGTTTCGGGTTCGGGTTAGGGCTAGGGTTGGGCCTAGGTCTAAGGCTAGGGTTAGATTTAGGGTTAGGGTTATGTTTATTGCTAGAGTTAGTGTTATTGATAGGTATAGGGTGATGGTAGGGTTATGGTTAGGATTAGGGCTAGACTAGGGTCAGGGCTAGGGTTAGGGTTAGAGTTAGGTTTAGGGTTAGAGTAAGAGTATGTTTTTGGTAGGGCTAGGGCTAGGGTTACGGCTAGGGCTAGGCCTAGGTTTAGATTTATGGTTAGTGTTAGGGCGAAGGTTAGGTTTAGGGTTAGGTTTAGGTTTAGGGTAGGGTAAGTGTTATGTTTAGGAGTAGGTTAGGGTTAGGGTCATGTTTAAGGCTGGGCTTGGGCTAGGTTTATTGTTAAGGTTAGCGTTAAGGCTAGGGTTATTGTTAGTGACAGGTCTATGGCTAGGACTAGGTTTAGGGTTAGGATTAGGGCTATTGCTAGGGTTAAGTCTAGGGCTTTGTTAAGGGTTAATGTTAGGGCTAATGTTCGAGTTAGTGTTAGGGCGAGGACTAGTGCTTGGGTTAGGGTTAGTTTTAGGTTTACAGTTAAGCTTAAGGCTAGTGTTAAGATTAGTGCTAGGATTATGCTTAGGTTCATGGCTAAGGCTAGGGTTAAGGTTAGGTTTACAGTTAGGGTTAGGTTTAGTGATAGGTTTAGGGCCAGAGCTAGGGTCATTGCTAGGATTATGTTTGGGGATAGAAGTAGGGCTACAGTTAGGGTTAGGGTTAGGGTTAGGGTTAGGGTTAGGGTTAGGGTTAGGGTTACGGTTAAGTCTAGGTCTAGGGGTAGGCATAGGTTTAGGGTTATGGTAAGAGTTAACGCTATGGCTAGGGCTAGTTTTTGGGCTATGGCTATGATTAGGCCTAGGATTAGGATTAGGTTTAGGGTGGGGTTACACATAGGATTAGGTTTAGGGCTAGGGTTAGGATTAGGGTTAGATGTAGGACTACAATTAGAGTTTGGACTCGGATTAAGGTTAGGATTAGGTTCAGCGTTAGGGTTACTGCTAGGGTACTGTTATGTTTAATGTTAGGGTTAGAATTAAGGCTAGAGTGAGGATTTGGGCTGGGGTTATGGCTAGAACTAAGATTAGGGTTAGGGTCAAGGCTTGTGCTAGGGCTAGTTTTAGATTTAGGGTTAGGGCTAAGGTTAGGGTTAGGACCAGTGCCRTGAGCCAGCCCCAGCATAGGTTTCTCCTTTTGGTCCTTCTTGAGGCCTTTGGGTTACAAGCCTTTTGCATTTTGTATTTCCTTTTACTGTGGAGTCAATAGTTTCTATGGTATCTTCAGCATCTGAGATTCTTACTTCTATCTCTTGTACTTTGTGGTTGATATTTGCATCTATGGCCCCTGATTTCTTCCCAAGGTTTTCTGTCTCCAAAGTTGTTTCCCTTTGTGATTTCTTGGATGTTTCTTCATCTGTGTTTAGATCCTGGATGGTTTTGCTCAGTTCCTTCACTTGTTCGTTTGTGTTTTCCTGCAATTCTTTAAGAGATTTTTGTGTTTCCT
>BDUI01002793.1:19735-42276 GCA_002335545.1 Apodemus speciosus | reverse complement strand
TATTTAATGTTACCTATAGTTTCTAAGTTATTCCACTCTGCATTCTCCTTCTAATCTTGTTCTCTTCTGACTGAAAACTTCTCCTCAGTTCAGTCCTTCTCTCAGCTCTGTTCCTCTCACTCAATTCTTCTTCTCTAAGTTCCCTTTGACCTAGGCCTTAAACGTCCTTCAGAATACATCATCACATGTTACAAATTGCATCACAATTTCACACAAAATACCAAGTCATAAATTGAAATAGAAGATTACAACAGAGAATCTGTTTACATGCATATCCATTAGGAGTAATTTTCTAGCTATCATTTGTCTTCTCTACAGGTTCATAGAAAGCTTAAAACCATAACTAAATATAAGTGAATTTTTGTATAGATAAACTCAGTCTATATTTTATCTTCTGTCCTAACACCTATAATAAATCCTAGTTCCCTTTTTATGACCTTAGGGTAATTGTTTTACAAGCTCTAAGAATGTGCTCTGAATAGGAGAATGTCTGGTTGCCATCTAAGAGAAATTAACTTGTGACACTTGGGAGAGTGTCAGGGTTCTCATTGCAGTTTGATATAAAAAGTACCTATTAGCAGTCCCATTATAAAAGAGCTTAATAATCATAAGTATAATTTTAGGAATTCTTATAGGATCATCATTAAATTTTAAGTCATCTCTTTGTCTACACAGCATCACTATAAGACAGTACATCTTCATGGATCTGCAGAGATCTGCCCCAAAGGGGTGCGCTATTACTATTGATTATTATAAATGTATAATAATAATAACAGGAAAAGCATATAAATAGCAGGAAATCTTTCCTAGAAATAGTCCCCCACAGCCTTGTTTAATGGGCGCTTACCTGTGGCAGATTATATAATAATTGGAGGCAGGCATTTCAGGATGAACATCTGCTAGTATATTAGCTTGTCCCATTATGGCTCCGGTCAAGCCAGAGCTAGTGTCAGGGCTAGGCTTAGGTTTAGGAGTAGAGTTTGTGTTAGGGCTAGAGCTAGGTGTAGGGCTAGGGTTAGGGTTAGGTTTGGGGTTAGGGTTAGGTCTAGGTTTAAGGTTATGGTTAGGGCTAGGGCTAGGGCTAGAATTAGGTTTAGGGTTAGGTTTAGGGCTAGTTTTACGCTTAAGTTTAGGGTTAGGTTTAGAGCTAGGGCTAGGGCTGTGCTTAGAGTTAGGGTTAGGATTAGGTTTAGGTGTGTTAGGTCTAAGATTAGGGCTAGGGCTAGGGTTAGTGTTAGGGTTAGTGTTAGGGCTAGAGCTAGGGCTATGGTTAGGGTTAGGTTTAGGGTTAGGTTTAGTGTTAAGGGGTAGAACGAGGGCTACAGCTATGTTTAGTGTTAGGGCTCGGGTTAGGGTTAGGGCTAGAGTGAGGTTTAGGGTTAGGGTTAAAGCTACAGATAGGGTTATGGGTATGGTTAAGTTTAGGGTTAAGGCTAGGGCTAGAGGTAGGTTTCCGTTTAGGGCTAGGGTTAGGGTTAGGGTTAGGGTTAGGGTTAGGGTTAGGGTAGGGTTAGGATTAAGTTTGGGGTAGGGTTAGGTTTACGTTTAAGGCAGAGTTAGCACTAGGTTTAGGGTTTGGTTTGGGGTTAGGGTTAGGGTTAGGGTTATGGCTAGGGTTTGTGTTAGGGATAGGTGTAGGTCTAGGGCTACAGTTAGGGTTAGGACTAGGGCTAGAACTAGGGTCAGGGCTAGGGTTAGGGATACGGTTAGGGTTAGGGTAAGAGTTAGGTTTAGGGCTAAGTCTATGTTTCAGGTATGGGTTACGGTTAGGGTTACAGTTAGGGCTAAGCCTATGTTTCGGGTTAGGTTCAAGGTTAGGTCTAAGGCTATGTTACAGGGTAGGTTTAGGGTTAGGTTTAGGGTTAGGGTTCGGATTAGAGTTAGTGTTAGGGCTAGGGATAGGGTTAGAGCTAGGGCTCTGTTTAGGGTTAGGGATTGGGTTAGAGTTTGGGTTAGGGCTAGAGTTAGGGTTAGGTGTAGGGCTATTGCTATGTTTAGGGTTAGGGTTAGGGTTAGGGATAGGTGTATGGTTAAAGCTAGGGTTAGGGCTAGGGTTATTGTTATTGTTAGGTTTAGGGCTAAGTCTATGTTTCAGGTTAGGGTTAGGGTTAGGGTTAGGTCTAAGGCTATGTTTCAGGTTAGGGTTAGGGTTAGTGCCCAGGCTATGGTTAGAGCTAGGACTATGTTTAGGGTTACAATTAGGGTTATGATTTGGGTTAGGGTTAGTGTTAGGGTTAGGGTTAGAGTTAAGTTTGGTACAAGGGTTAGGGTTAAGGTTAGGGCTAGGGCTAGGGCTAGGGCTAGGGCTAGGGCTAGGGCTAGGGCTAGGGCTAGGGCTAGGGCTAGGGCTAGGGCTTGGGTTATGGTTAGTGTTAGGTTTAGGGCTAGGGCTTGATTTAGGGTTAAGGCTATGTCTAGGGCTAAGGTTAGGGTTAAGGTTAGGGTTAGGATTAGGTCAAATGCTATGTTTTGGGTTAGGGTTAGACTTAGGGCTTGGGTTAATGTTAGGTTTACAGTTAAGGCTAGAGCTAGTGTTAGGGTTAGGGCTAGAGCTAGGGCTAGAGTTAGGTTTAGGTTTAGGCTTAGAGTAGGTCTAGATCTATGGTTAGGGCTAGGTTTAGCATTAGGGTCATGGTTAGTGTTAGGGCTAGAGCTTGGTTTAGGACTAGGGTTAGGTTTAGGTTTAGGGTTATGGTTAGGTTTAGATATAGGGTTATGGATATGTTTAGGTTTAGGGTTTGGGTTTAGGTTAGGGCTAGGGCTAGTTCTAGGTTTAAGATTCAGCTTAGGACTAGGGCTAGTGCTAGAGTTAGGTATAGTGTTAGGGTTAGGACTAGAGCACGGGTTAGTTTAGGTTTACAATTAGGGCTAGGGCTAGGGTGAGGTGTAGTGCTATGTTTAGGGTTAGGGTTACATTTACAGTTAGGATTAGGGCTAGGGCTAAGGTTAGCGTTGTGGCTAGGATTAGGTTTAGGACAATGGCTAGAGCTAGGCCTAGGGCTAGGGCTAAGGCTAGGGCTAGATTAGTGTTAGTGTTAGTGTTAGTGTTAGTGTTAGTGTTAGTGTTAGTGTTAGTGTTAGTGTTAGGGTAAGGGTAAGGGTTAGGGTTAGGGTTAGGGTTAGGGTTAGGGTTAAGGTTAGGGTTAGGGTTAGGGCTAGGTCTAATTTTTGGGCTAGGACTATGGTTAGGGATAGGATTCAGGTTAGGTTTAGGGTAAGGTTAGACATAGGATTAGGCTTAGGGTTAAGGTTAGGGCTAGGGTTACGATTAGGGTTAGGTGCAGGGCTACGGTTAGAGTTAGGGCTAGGATTAGGGTTAGGATTAGGGTTAGGGCTATAGTTGGGCTAGGTCTAGGGTTAGGGTTAGAGATAGGGCTGAGATAAGGGTTAGGATTAGGGTTAGGTTATGGCTTGTGCTAGGGCTAGGTTTAGATTTAGGTTTAGGATTAGGGTTAGGGTTAGAGTTAGTGTTAGGACTAGAGCTAGAGTTAGGGCTAGGGTTAGGGTTACATTTAGGGTTAGGGTTGGGTCTAGGTTTAAGGTTAGGTTTAGGGCTAGGGCTAGAATTAGGTTTAGGGTTAGGGTTAGGGCTAGGTTTATGCTTAAGTTTGATTGTTAGTTTTAGAGCTAGGTTTAGGGCTATGTTTAGTGTTAGGTTTAGGATTAGGTTTAGGTTTGTTAGGTCTAGGGTTAGGGTTAGGCTTAGGGATACTGTTAGGGTTAGGGTTAGCTTTAGGGTTAGGTGTAGTGCTATTGAGAGTGTTAGGTATAGGGTTAAGGCTAGGAATAAGGTGAAGGCTAGGGTTAAGGATAGGGCTAGGGTTAGGTTTAGGAGTAGGGTTAAGGTTAGGTTTAGGGATAGGGATATGGTTAGGGCTATGGTTAGGGTTAGGGTCAGGGTCATGGTTAGGTTGAGGGCTAGAGTGAGGTTTAGCACTAGGGTTATGGCTAGGGATATAATGAGGGTTATGGTTAGCGGTAGGGATAGGGATAGGGTTAGAGATAGGCATGGGTCTAGAATTAGTGTTAGAGTTAGGGTTAGATATAGACCTAGGGTTAGGGTTAGGGTAGGGTTAGCATATGGTTAAGGGATAGTGTTATGGTTAGGGTTAGTTTTAAGGCAGCACTATGGCTAGGTTTAGGGTTAGGGTTGGGATTAGTGTTAGGGTTGGGCTGTTAGTGTTAGGGATAGTTTTTGGGCTAGTGCTAGGGTTAAGGATAGGTTAGGGCTAGAGCTAGAATCACGGCTAGGATTAGGGTTAGGGTTAGGGTTAGGGTTAGGCTTAGGGTTAGGGTTAGGCTTAGGCTTATGCTTATGCTTAKGCTTAGGCTTAGGCTTAGGGTTAAGGTTAGGGTTAGGGTTAGTGTTCAGGCTATGTTTTGGATTAGGGTTATGGTTATGGTTAGGATTAGGACTAAGGTTATGTTTCAGGTTAGGGTTAGTGTTGGGTTAGAGACAGGGTTAGGGTTAGGGCTAGTGCTAGGGCTAAGGCTATCGTTAAGGTTAGGGTTATGGTTAGTTTTAGGGTTAGGATAGGCCTAAGGCTATGTTTCAGTTTAGGATAAGGTTTAGTGCTAAGGTTAGGGTTAGGTTTACAGCTATGGTGGGGCTAGGGTTATGGTTATGGTTAGGGTTATGTCTAGAGCTATGGCTAGAATTAGGGTTATGGTTAAGTTTAGGGTTATGGCTAGAGGTAGGGTTACTGCTAGGGTTAGGTGTAGGGTTAGGGTTAGGTTTAGGTTTAGGGTTAGGGCTAGGGCTAGGGTCAGGAACAGAGTTAGGATTAGGTTTAGGTTCAGGGTTAGGGTTAGGGTTAGAGTTTGGGCTAAGCTTAGGGTTAGGGCTAGGTTTAGCATTAGGGTTTGGTCTAGGGCTAAGGCTAGGGCTATTGTTAGGTTTAGGGTTAGAGTTAAGGTTAGGATTAGGATTAGGTTKAGGGTTAGGCTTAGGGCTAGAGCTAGGGTCACTGCTAGGATTAGAGTTAGGGTTAGAAGTAGGGCTATGGTTAGGGTTAGGTTTACGGTTAGGGTTAGGGATAGGGCTAGTGTTAGGTTTAGGGATAGGAATAGGACTATTGTTAGTGTTATGTTTAGGGTAATGTTTAGGGCTAGAGCTAGGGTCAGAGCTAAGTTTTGTTTTAGATTTAGGGTTAGGGTTAGGGTTAGGGTTAGCATTAGGGTTAGGGTTAGGCCTAAAATTAGGGTTAGTTTTAGGGTTAGGGATAGGGCTAGTGTTAGGCATAGGGATAGAACTAGGACTAGGGTTAGTGTTACGTTTAGGGTAACATTTAGGGATAGAACTAGTATCAGGGCTAGGGTTTGTTTTAGATTTAGGTTTAAGGTTAGGGTTAGCATTAGGGTTAGGTTTAGGCTTAAGGTTGGGGCTATGTTTAGGGTTAGGCCTAAGGTTAGGGTTAGGTTTAAGGCTAGTTCTAATGTTAGCTTTAAGATTAGGATTAGAGCTAGGGATAGGGATAGGGATAGGGAGAGGGTTATGCTTAGGCTTTGTTTAATGTTAGGGTTAGGGCTAGAGTTGGTTTAGGGTTATAGTGAAGGTTAAGGCTAGGATTAGGGTTGGGCTAGGATTAGGTTTAGGTTCACCTCTAGGGCTAGGGATAGGATTAGGGCTAGGGCTAGGGTTAGTGTTAGGGTTAGGGTTAGTGTTAGGGCTAGAGTGAGGGTTAGATATAGGTTTATTTCTAGGGTTAGTATTAGGGCTAGAGTGACGGTTAGACCTAGGGCTTGCGTTAGGGTATGGTTAGAATTAGGGCTAGAGTGAGGTTTAGGGCTAGGGTGAAGGCTACAGATAGGGTTATGGTTATGGTCAGGGTTAGGGTTAATGTTAGGGCTTGGTCTAGGTTTCGGGTTAGGGGTAGATTTAGTGTTAGGGATATGTTAGGGTAGGATTAGGGTTAGGGTTAGAGTTAGGGTTAGGTTTAAGGCAGGGCTAGGTCTAGGGTTAGAGCTATTTTTAGGGTTAAGGTTAGGGTTAGGGTTAGTGTGAGGGTTAGGACTACGGTTAAGGCTAGGGTTAGCGTTGGGGCTAGGATTAAGTTTAGTTTCATGGCTAGGGCTAGGGCTAGGGATAGGGGTAGGTTTAGGGTTAAGGTTAGGGTTAGGGTTTGGTTAGGGCTAGAGTGAGGGTTAGGGCTAAAGTTAGGGATAGGGTTAGGGTTAGTGTTAGGGCTAGAGTGAGGGTTACGGCTAGGGTTAGGACTAGAGTTTTGTTTAGGGTTAGGTTTTGGGCTAGGTTTAGGGTTAGGTTTAAGAATTGGGCTAGAATTAGGGTTGGGCTAGGAATAGGTTTAGTTTCACACCTTGAGCTAAGACTAGGGTTAGGGCTAGAGCTAGGGTTAGGGTTAGGGTTAGGGCTAGAGTGAGGCCTAGGGCTTGGGTTGGGGTAGGGTTATTGTTAGAGTTACTGTAAGGGCTAGAGTGAGGGTTAGGGCTAGGGTTAGGTCTAGGGCTAGCATTAAGATATGGTTAGGTTTAGGGCTAGAGTGAGGTTTAGGGTTAGGGTTGGGTTTGGGGCTCTTAGTTTTAAGGATAGTCTTAAGGCTACAGCTAGTGTTAGGGATAGGATTAGGGCTAGAGCTAGGTTCCTGGCTAGGATTAGGGTTAGGGTTAGGGTTAGGGTTAGGGTTAGGGTTAGGGTTAGGGTTAGGGTTAGGGTTAGGGTTAGGGTTAGGGTTAGGGTTAGGGNTTAGGGTTAGGGTTAGGGTTAGGGTTAGGGTTAGGGTTAGGGTTAGGGTTAGGGTTAGGGTTAGGGTTAGGGTTAGGGTTAGGGTTAGGGCTATGGCTAGGATTACATCTAGGGCTTTATTTAGGGTTAATGTTTAGGGCTAGTGTTCGGGTTAGGGTTAGGGCTAGGGCTAGAGCTTGGGTTAGGTTTAGTTTAGGGTTAGAGTTAGGGTTAAGATTACAGCTAGTATTATGCTTAGATACATGGCTACAGCTAGGGCTAGGGCTACGGTTAGGGTTAGTGTTAGGGGTAGCTCTAGGTTTAGGACTGGTGCTATGTTCATGGTTAGACTAGGTGTTAGGGTTAGGGTTAGGTTTGGGGTTAGGTTTAGGCTTAGGTTTAGTGTTAGGGTAATGGTAGGGTTAGGTTTAGGTTAGTGTTAGTGTTAGGGATAGGGTTAAGGCTAAGGATAGGTTTAGGGTTAGGGTTAGGGTTAKGGTTATGGTTATGGTTAGGGTTAGGGTAGGGTCAGTGTTAGGGATAGGGATAGGACTAGGGTTACTATTATGGTGAGGGCTAGTGTTAGGGCTAGAGCTAGGGTCAGAGACATTTAGGATTATGATTAGGTTCAGGGTTAGGGTTAGGTTTAGGGTTAGGGTTAGTTTTAGAGTTAGGGCTAAGCTTATGGTTAGGCCTAGTGTTAGTGTTAGGGTTATGGCTAGGGCTAAGGCTAGGGCTATTGTTAGGTTTAATGTTAGGATTACGGTTAGTGTTAGGGTTAGAAATAAGGCTACAGTTAGGGTTAGGTTTAGGGTTAGGTTTAGGGATATAGCTAGTGTTAGGTTTAAGGATAGGACTAGGACTAGGGTTAGTGTTATGTTAAGGGTAATGTTTAGGTCTAGAGCTAGGGTCAGGGCTAGGGTTTGATTTCAATTTATGGTTAGGGTTAGCCTTAGCATTAGGGTTAGGGTTAGGCTTAAGGATAGGGCTAGGGTTAGGATTAGGGTTAGGCCTAAGGTTAGGGTTAGGTTTAGGGCTAGGGCTAGTGTTAGCTTTAAGGTTAGGATTAGAGGGAGGGTTTGGGCTAGGGCTAGGGCTAGGGTTATGCTTAGGGTTAGGGTTAGTATTAAGGCTAGGGCTAATGTTAGGGCTAGGGATATGTTTAGGTTTAGGTTTGTGTTTAGGGATAGGGATAGAGTTAGGGTTAATTTCTGGGGCTAGTGTTAGGGTTAGTGTTAGAGCTTGGCTAGGTTTATGGTTAGTGCTTGCCTAGGGCTAGGGATATGTTTTGTTTCAGGGTTGGTGTTAGGAATAGTGTTAGGGTTAGGGTTAAGGGCTAGGGGTAGTGTTAGGGTTAGTGTTAGCACTAGGACGAGGGTTTGGGTAGGGCTAGAGTGAGGGTTAGGGAAAGTGTTATGACTAGGGCTTTGTTTAGGTTTAGGTTTAGGGTTAGGTTTAGGGTTAGGTTGAGGACTCTGTCTAGAGTTAGGGTTGGGCTAGGATTAGGTTTAGTTTCTCAGCTAGGGCTAGGGTTAGGCCTGAGCTACTGTTAGGGTTAGGGTTAGGGCTAGAGTGAGGGTTAGGGTTAGGGTTAGTGTTAGGGTTAGTGTTAGGGCTAGAGTGAGGGTTAGGGCTAGGGTCAGGGCTAGGGTTAGCGTTAGGATATGGTTAGGGTTAGGGCTGGAGTGACGTTTAGGGCTAGGGTTAAGGCTACAGATAGGGTTATGGTTATATTCAGCGTTGGGGTTAATGTTAGGGCTTGGGCTAGGTTTCAGTTTATGGTAGATTTAGTGTTAGGATTATGTTAGGTTGGGTTAGGTCTAGGGTTAGAGTTAGGGTTAGGTTTAAGGCAGATTAAGTTCTATGGTTAGTGTTACTGTTAGGGTTAGAGTTAGGGTTAGGGCTAGGGATAGGGATAGGGATAGGGATAGGGATAGATTTAGGGTTAGGGTTAGGTCTAGCTCTAATTTTTGGGCTAGGGCTATGGTTAGGGATAGTATAAGGGTTTTGTTTAGGTAAGGTTAGACATAGGATTAGGCTAAGAGTGAGGGTTAGGGCTAGGGTGAGGATTAGGGTTAGGTATAAGTCTACAGTTAGAGTTTAGGCTAGGATTAGGGTTAGGGTTAGGGTTAGGGCTAGGGTTATGGTTAGGGTTAGGGTTAGGTTTAGGGTTATGGCTAGGGTAGGGCTATTTCTAGGGTTAGGGTTAGGGATAAGGCAAGGGTGAGAATTAGGGCTATGTTTAAGGCTAGGGATGAGATTAGGGTTAGGATTAGGGTTAGGGTTAAGGCTTTGCTAGGGCTAGGTTAAGATTTAGGGTTAGGGTTAGGGATAGGTTTAGAGGTAGTGTTAGGGCTAGAGCTAGAGTTAGGGCTTAGGTTTAAGGTTAGGGTTAGGGCTAAGGCCAAGGCTAGCATTAGGTTTAGGTTTAGGGTTAGGGGTAGGGGTAGGTTTATGCTTAAGTTTGAGGGTTAGGTTTAGAGCTAGGGTTAGGGCTATGTTTAGGGGTAGGGTTAGGATTAGGTTTAGATTTCTTAGGCTTAGGGTTAGTGTTAGGGTTAGCTTTATGGTTAGGGGTAGTGCTATTGTGAGGGTTAGGTCTATGGTTAAGGCTAGGAATAGGGTGAGGGTTAGGGTTAGGGTTAAGGAGTAGGGTTAGGAGTAGGGTTAAGGTTAGGCTTAGGGATAGGGATAGGATTAGCTCTATGGTTAGGGTTAGGGTCAGGGTCAGAGTTAGGTTGAGGGCTAGAGTGAGGTTTAAGGCTAGGGCTATGGCTAGGGCTATAGTGAAGGTTATGGTTGGGATAGGGACAGGGATAGGGTTAAGAATAGGCATGGGTTTAGGATTAGTGTTAGGGTTAGTGTTAGGGATAGACCTAGGGTTAGGGTTAGGGTAGGGCTAGTGTATGGTTAAGGGGTAGTGTTATGGTTAGGGTTAGGTTTAAGGCAGCACAATGGCTAGGTTTAGGGTTAGGGTTAGCCTTAGGGTTAGGGTTGGTGCTGTTAGTGTTAGGGATAGTTTTAGGGCTACAGCTAGGGTTAGGGATAGGATTAGGCCTAAAGCTAGGTTCATGGCTAGGATTAGGGTTAGGGTTAGGGTAAGAGTTAGGCTTAGGTTTAGGGTTAGGGTTAGGCTTAGGGTTAGGGTTAGATTTAGGGTAGGGATAGGGTTAGGGGTAAAGCTATGTTTTGGATTAGGGTTAGGGTTACGGTTAGGGTTAGGACTAAGGTTATGTTTCAGGTTAGGGTTAGGGTTAGGGTTACAGACAGGGTTAGGGCTAGGGTTTGGGTTAGGGCTAGTGCTAGGGCTAAGGCTATCATTAAGGTTACGGTTAGGGTTAGGGTTAGGTTTAGGGGTAGGTTAAGGTAAGGGTTAGGTTAAAGGCAGGGCTAGGGCTATGGTTAGGGTCAGGGTTAGGGTTAAGATTAGGGTTGTGGTTATTGCCAGAGTTAGTGTTAGTGATAGGTCTATGGCTTGGGTAAGGTTATGGTTAAGTTTAGTGCTAGACAAGGATCAGGGCTATTGTTACTATTAGAGTTAGGGTTAGGGTTAGGGTAAGGCTATTTTTCAGGATAGGGATAGGGTTAGGGCTAGGGTTAAGGCTAGGGCTAGGGCTAGGGTTAGGGTTAAGGTCATGGTTTTGGTTAAGGCTAGGGCTATAGGTATAGTGCTATGTTTTGGATTAGGGTTAGGACTAGGGCTGGTACTGGCTTTAGGGTCAGGTTCAGGGTTAGGACTAGGGTTAGTTTTAGGGGTAAGGCTGTGTTTAGGTTTAGGGCTAGAGTTAGGTTTAGGGTTACGTCTAGGCCTAGGTCTAGGGTTAGATTTAGCGTTAGGGTTAGGGGTAAGGTTAGAGTTAGCGTTAGGGTTAGGGTAGGGTACGGGTTAGGTTTAGGAGTAGGTTAGAGTTAGGGTCAGGTTTAAGACAGGGCTAGGGCTAGGTTTAGGTTTAGGGTTAGGGTTAGTGTTAGCGTTAAAGCTAGGGTATTTGTTAGTGTAGTTATGGCTACAGATATGGTTATGGTTATGGTCAGGGTTAGGGTTAATATTAGTGCTCGGGCTAGGTTTCAGGTTAGGGGTAGATTTAGTGTTAGGGTTATGTTAGGGTAGGGTTTGGGTTTGGGTTAGAGTCAGGGTTAGGTTTAAGGCAGGGCTAGGTCTAGGGCTAGAGTTAGAGCTATTGTTAGGGTTAAGGTTAGGGTTAGGGCTAGGGTGAGCATTAGGACTAGGCTTAGGGCTAGGGTTAGCGTTGGGGCTAGGATTAGGTTTAGTTTCATGGCTAGGGCTAGGGCTAGGGTTAGGGTTAGGTTTAGTGTTAGGGTTAGGGTGAGGGTTAGGTTAGGGTTAGGAGTAGGGGTAGGTTAGGGTAAGGGTTAGTTCAAAGGCAGGGCTAGGGCAAAGTCTAGTGTAAGGGTTAGGGTAAGGTTAGGTTTATGGTTATTGCTAGAGTTAGTGTTAGCGATAGGTATAAGTCTATGGTACGGTTATGGTTAGGATTAGGGCTAGACTATGGTCAGGGCATGGGTTAGCGTTAGGGTTTGGGTTAGGGCTAGAGTGAGGGTTAGGGCTAGGGTTAGGGGTAGGTTTAGGGTTAGTGTTAGGAGTAGAGTGAGCGTTAGGGCTATGGTTAGGACTAGGCCTTTGTTTAGGGTTAGGTTTAGGGCTAGGCTTAGGGTTAGGGTTAGGGCTCTGGGTAGAATTAGCATTGGGCTAGGATTAGGTTTAGTTTCATGGCTAGGGCTAGGACTAGTGTTAGTGCTAGAGCTAGGGTTAGAGTTAGGGTTAGAGCTAGAGTGAGGATTAGGTTTAGGGTTAGGGCTAGGTTTATTGTTATGGTTAGTGTTAGGGGTATAGTGTGGGTTAGGTCTAGGGTTAGGGCTAGGGCTAGTGTTAGGATATGGTTAGGGTTAGGGCTAGATTGAGGTTTAGGGCTAGGGTTAAGGCTACAGACAGTGTTATGGTTATGGTCAAGGTTAAGTTTAATGATAGGTCTCGGGCTAGTTTTTGGGTTATGGTAGATTTAGTGTTAGGGTTATGTTAGGGTAGTTTTATGGATAGGGTAGAATTAGGGTTAGGTTTAAGGCAGGGCAAATTCTAGGGTTAGGGTTATTGTTAGGTTTAGGGTTAGGATTAGGGCTAAGGCTAGGGTTAACTTTGTGGCTAGGATGAGGTTTAGGTTCATGGCTGGAGCTAGGGCTAGGGCTAGGGCTAGGCCTACGGCTAGGGTCAGGGCTAGGGCTAGAATTAGGGTTAGAGTTACGGCCTGGTCTAGTTTTTGGGCTAGGGCTATGGTTAGGGATAGGATTAGGGTTAGGTTTAGGGTAAGGTTAGACATAGGATTAGGCTTAGGGTTAGGGTTTGTACTAGTGTTATTATTAGGGTTGGGTGCAGGGCTACGGTTAGAGTTAGGGCTAGGATTAGGATTGGGGCTAGGTTTACGGGTAGGGTTATAATTATGGGTAGGGTAGGGCTAGGGTTATGGTTAGGGATAGGTCACGAGTGAGGATTAGGGCTAGGGTTAAGGCTAGGGCTGAGATTAGGGTTAGGTTTAAGGCTTGTGCTAGGGCTAGGTTTAGGGGTAGGGTTAAGGTTAGGTTTAGGGGTAGGATTAAATTTAGGTTTAGGGATAGGAATAGGTTTAGGGACATGGTTAGGGTTAGGGTCATGGTCAGGGTTAGGTTGAGAGCTAGACTTTGGTTTAGGGCTAGGGTTATGGCTAGGGCTATAGTGAGTGTTATGGTTAGTGGTAGGGATAGGGATAGGGTTAGGGATAGGTATGGGTCTAGGGTTAGTGTTAGGGTTAGGGTTAGAGATAGACATAGGTTTAGGGTTAGGGTAGGGTTAGTGTATGTTTAAGAGGTAGTGTTATGGTTAGGGTTAGGTTTAATGCAGCACTAGGGCTAGGTTTAGGGTTAGGGTTGGGGTTAGGGTTAGGGCTGATGTTAGTGTTATGGATAGTATTAGTGCTAGTGCTTGGGTTAGGGATAGGATTAGGGCTTGAACTAGGTTCATGGCTAGGGTTAGTGTTAGGGTTAGGCTTAGGGTTAGGGTTAGGTTAAGGCTTTGTTTCAGGCTAGGGTTACTGTTGTGGTTAGGGTTAGGACTAAGGCTATGTTTCAGGTTAGGGTTAGAGTTAGGGGTAGGGCTAGGGTTATGGTTAGGGCTACTGCTAGGTTTAAGGCTATCTTTAAGTTTAGGGTTAGGGTTAGGGCTTAGGCTATGTTTCACGTTAGGGTTAGGTATATGGCTAAGGTTAGGTTTAGGTTTACAGATAGGGTAGGGCTAGGTTTATGGTTAGGGTTAGGGTTAGGTCTAGAGCTAGGGCTAGAATTAGGGTTAGGGTTAGGGTTAGGGTTAGGGCTAGAGGTAGGGTTAAGACTAGGATTATGTATAGGATTAGGTTAAGCTTTAGGGCTAGGTCTATGTTTAGGGTTAGCATTAAGGTTAAGGCTAGAGCTAGTGCTAGAACTAGGTTTAGGGTTAGGGTTAGGACTAGGGCTAGTGCTGGAGCTAGGGTTAGGGTTAGGGATAGAGCAAGTTTCAGATCCAGGTTAGGGTTAAGTTTAGGGTTAGGACTAGGAGTAGGGTTAGATTTAGGGCTATGTTTAGGGTTAGGGCTAGGGTTACGGTTTGGTTTAGGGCTAGGGCTAGGGTTAGGTTTAGGTTTAGGTTTAGGGTTAGGGTTAGGTTGGGGTTAGGGGTAGGGTGGGTTAGGGTAAGGGTTAGTTCAAAGGCAGGGCTAGGGCAAAGTCTAGTGTAAGGGTTAGGGTTAAGGTTAGGTTTATGGTTATTGCTAGAGTTAGTATTAGCGATAGGTATAGGGCTATGGTAGGGTTATGGTTAGAATTAAGGCTAGACTAGGGTCAGGGCAAGGGTTATGGTTAGAGTTCGAGTTAGAGTTAAAGTAAGGCTATGTTTCAGGTTAGTATTAAGGCAAGGGTTAGGGCTAGGGCTAGGGCTAGAGTTAGATATAGGGTTAGGGTTAGGATTAGAGGTAAGGTTAGGTTTAGGGTTAGCGTTAGGATTTGGGTAGGGTAAGGATTAGAGGTAAGGTTAGGTTTAGGGTTAGCGTTAGGAGTAGGTTAGGGTTAGGGTCAGGCTTAATGCTGGGCTAGGGCTAGGTTTAGGTTTAGGTTTAGGGTTAGGGTTAGCGTTAAGGCTATGGTTATTGCTAGTGATAGGTCTAGGGCTAGGGCTAGGTTTAGTGTTAGGATTAGGGCTAGAGCTTGGGTCAGGGCTAGTGTTAGGTTTAGGTTTAGGGCTATTGCTAGGGTTAAGTCTAAGGCTTTGTTTAGTTTTAATGTTAGGGCTAAGGTTCGTGTTAGGGTTAGGGCTAGGACTAGTGCTTGGGTTAGCGTTAGTTTTAGGTTTAGGGTTAGGGTTAGGTCTAGTGTTAGGATTAGGGCTAGGATTATGCTTAGGTTCACGGCTAAGGCTAGGATTAAGGGTATGGTTACAGTTAGGGTTAGGGTTGGTGTCAGGATTAGGGCCAGAGCTAGGGTCATTGCTAGGATTACATTTAGGAATAGAAGTAGGGCTACAGTTAGGGTTAGGGTTAAGGTTAGTGTTAAGGCTAGGGCTAGGGGTAGGCATAGGTTTAGGGATAGGGTAAGAGTTAATGGTAGGTCTAGGGCTAGTTTTTGGGCTATGGCTATGGTTAGGCTTAGGTTTAGGATTAGGTTTAGGGTAGTGTTAGACATAGGATTAGGCTTCGGTTTAGGACTAGGGTTATGATTAGGGTTAGGTGTAGGGTTACGGTTAGAGTTAGGACTCAGATTAAGGTTAGGATTAGGGTTAGGGCTAGGGTTACTGCTAGGGTAGGGCTAGGTTAATGTTAGGGTTAGTGTTAGGGCTAGAGTGAGGATTAGGGCTGGGATTATGGCTAGAATTAAGATTAGGGTTAGGATTAGGGTTAGGGTCAAGGCTTGTGCTAGGGCTAGGTTTAGATTTAGGGTTAGGGCTAGGGTTASYRTTAGGGCCAATGCCGGGGGCCAGCCCCAGCATAGGTTTTTCTTCTTGGTTCTTCTTGAGGCAGCAGAGGGGGTAAGACTTTGTCTTATGAAAAATTTGGGGTTGCTGTATAATAAAAGATTTACTTATCTCAATCTAAGTTATTAGGTTAACATAGCTGACCTGCCTTCTGTGTTCCTCTGAAGCCAGAGACTGCAGTCTCAGGCATTTAACAACTCATCCTAAAACAGCAGGAGATTAAGTAAAGCATTAGTTGCTAGAGCCTTTTCCCTATAATCGAGAAACCTCTTGCTTGTCAGTCTAGGGGGAAGTAGGAGCAATAAAATTCTATTGAGCCAGGAGAAGAGAATAACACTTGCAGAAAGAAAGACTTCTACATAAGTGAATATGCATAATCTCACATAAATTCATACATGCATCCTCATTCATATTTTCATGCAGTCATCTGGACCCAGCTTGCATGCATTCTCATAATTTCATACTTACACACACACACATGCATACATTCACACAATTAAATACACACATCCATACTTACATGAAAATCACATACTAGTAACAGCTTTCTAAATGCAGTTAGAAGTTTTTCTACATTATGCGAAATTTCTGTTTTCTGCTTAGCACCTCTAAGTGCATAGTGTTTTAAAACTCATAAAATTGTATACTCTAAAAACCACAATTCTTGTTATAAGCACTGAATGTAATGTGTATGCCTTCATGTTGTATTGTGTTTGGTGTTGCGTCTATGTTTAAACATGCTTTCTCCATGTATAATTCATTGTATAGCTTTCTCTGAGAAATGCATATCCAATATACTATTCAAATACAGTGTTCCTGAGTAATGACAATCACATACTAGTAAGCGTTTTCTGATTACAGTTAGAAGTCATTCTACATTGTGCTGAATTTCCTGTTTTCTGCTTAGCAACTCTAATTGCATACTTTTTTAATACTCATAAAATTGTAAACTCTAAAAGTACACACTTCTGGTTATAAGCACAGAACGTAACATGTATGCATTCACATTATACTTTCGTTTGTGTTTTGAAAATGTTACAAGACGTTTCCTCCACGTACTAATAGGAACTGTCTAATTGCAGTTAGAAGTTATCATACATTGTGTGAAATGATCCTTTCTGCTGAACAAGTCGTTAAAACGCACAGTGTTTTCAAACTTACAGAACTTGTAAACTGTAAAATACACAACTTCTCATCATTCACACTGAATGTAACATGAATGCATTCACGTTGTAGTGTGTTTGGTGTTGTGTCTATGTTTAAAAACTTTTTCTCCACGTATAATGCATTGTACAGCTTTCTCTGAGAAATGCATATGCAAATCCAAAATACTATTGAAATAAACTGCTCCCAAGGAAAGACGATCACATACTAGTAAGAACTTTCTAATTGCAGTTAGAAGTTTCTTGTTTTCTGCTTAACAACTCTAAGTGCATACTGTTTTAATATTCATAAAACAAGTAAACTATGAACGTACCCATACAGTTATCAGCACTGAACCTAATATGTATGCATTCACTTTACACTTTTTCTGGTGTTTCGACCATGTTTCAACACTTTCCTCAACGTACTAATAGGAATTGTCTAATTATCTTGAGAAATTATCATACATTGCAAAATACTTGTTTTGTTCTGAACAAGTCGATTAAATGCATAGTGTTTTGAAACTTACAGAACTTGCGAATTGTAAAAGAACAAACTTCTCAAAATTAACACTGAATGTAAAATGAAAGCATACACGTTGTAGTGTCTTTGGTGTTGCATCTATTTTTCAACATGTTTTCTCCACGTATAATGCAATGTACAACTTTCTCTGAGAAATGCTTTTGTAAATCCAATATATTATTGAAATAAACTGCTCCTGAGTAAAGACAATCACAAACTAATGAGAACTTTCTAATTGCAGTCAGAAGTTATTCTACATTGTGCAAAATGTCTTGTTTTCTGCTTAGCAAATCTTAGTGCATACTGTTTAATACTCATAAAATTGTAAACTGTACAAGTACACACTTTGGGTTATAAGTACTGAACGTAACATGTATGCGTTCACATAATAATTTGTTTTGGGGTTTCGACCATGTTTCAAGACATTTCCCCGCGTACTAATATGTACTGTCTAATTGCCATTAGAAGTTATCCTACATTGTGCAAAATGTTCTTGTTTTCTGATGAACAAGTCATTTACACACATATTGTTTTCAATTTTACTGAACTTGTAAATTGTAAAAGAACAAACATCTCATAATTAACACTGAATGAATCATGAATGCATTCACGTTATATTGTGTTTGGTGTTGCATCTATGTTTAAACACATTTTCTCCCTGTATAAAGCAATACACAGCTTTCTCTGAGAAATGCGTATGAAAATCCAATATACTATTGAAATATACTGCTCCCAAGTAAAGACAATCACATACTAATAAGAACTTTCTTATTGTAGTTAGAAGTTATTCTACATAGCGTGAAAGTTCCTGTTTTCTGCTTAGCAACTCTAATTGCATACTGTTATAATATTCATAAAATTGCAAACTCTAAAATACACACTTCTGGATATAAGTACTGAATGTTACATATATGCATTCACATTATACTTTGGTTGGTGTTTCGACCATGTTTCAAGACATTTCCTCCACGTACAAATAGGAACTGTCTAATTGCAGTTAGATATTATCATATTGTGCAAAATGTTCTTTTCTTCTGAACAGGTCATTTTAATGCACAGTGTTTTCAAACTTACAGAACTTGCACATTTTAATAGAACAAACCTTGTCATTAGCACTGAATGTAACAAGAATGCATTCACGTTTTAGTGTGTTTGTTGTGTCTATATTTAAACATGTTTTAACCAAGTATAATGCATTATACAGCTTCTTCTCTAACCCTAGTCCTAACCCCAACCATAACCCTACAACTACACCTATCACTAACACTAAACCTAGCAATAACAATAACCCTAACTTTAGCCCAAACCCTAACCTTAAACCTAGCCCTAGCCCTGACTAAAACCTAACCCTAACACTAACCATAACCTTAAGCCTAACCCTATCCCTTCCATAACCCTAACCCTAAACCTAACCCTAAACCTACCCTAGCCCTTGACCTAACCCTAATCCTAAACCTAGCCCTAACCCTAAACATAGCTACACCTAACCCTAGCCCTACCGCTAACCTTAACCCTAACCATACCCCTAAACCTAGCACTAGCCCTAGCCCTAGCCAAAACCTTAACCCTAAGCCTAAACATAGCCCTATCCCTAACGCTAAACCTAAACCTAAYACTACACCTAACCTTAGTCCTAAAGCTAGCTTTAGCCCAAAAGATAACCCTAACCCTAACACTAACCCTACCCCTAACACTAACCCTAACCGTATCTCTAGCCCTAACACTAACCCTAACCCTAGTTCTAGCCCTAGATGTAAACCTAAACCTAGCCCTAAAGCTAAATCTAACCCTAAACCTAACCTTAGATTTAACACTAACCCTAACCCCCTAACCCTAACCCTAACCCTAACTGTAACCCTAACCCTAAAGCTAACCCTAACCAAACCCTAACAGTAAACCTAACCCTAAGCCTAAACTTAACCCTAACCTAACCCTAAACCCACCCCTAAACCTAACCCTAACCCTAGCCCTTGCCCTAGACCTAACCCTAGCTCTATCCCTAAACCTTATGCAAATTCTACCCCTAGCTCTAGAACTAACCCTAACTCTAACACTAACCATACACCTGGCCCTGCCCTTAAACCTATAAACCTAACCCTAGCCCTCACCATAATCCTGAACTGAAACATAGCCTTAGCCCTAACCCTAACACTAACCGTACCCCTCTACCTACCCTAAACCTAACACAAGCACTAGCCCTAGCCTTAACCCAAACCAAAACCCTAACCCAACCAGAAACCTAACCTAACCCTAACCCTAACACTAGTCCTGAGCTGAGCTCTAGCAATAAACCTAATCCCAACCCTAACCCTAGCCCTATTCCTAGACCTATCCCTAACACTAACCCTAGCAACAACCATAACCCTAAACTTACCCCTAACCCTAACTCTAAACCTAGGCCAAGCCTGCCTTAACCTAACCATAACCCTAACCCTAAACCTAACCCAATCCCTACCCTAAGCCTAAACATAACCCTTACCCTAACCCTAACCCTAACCCTAACCCTACCCTAACCCTAACTCTAACCCTAACCCTAAACCTAAACCTAAACCTAAACCAAAAAATAGCCTTAGCGCTAACCCTAATACTAACCCTAACCTGAAACATAGCCAGAGCCATAACCGTAACCTAAACCTAAAACTAGCTCTAACCCTGCCTTAAACCTAACCCTAACACTAACCCTACCCGTAAATCTAACCCTAATCCTACCCTAAACCTAAACCTAACCCTAACCCTATGCCTAAACCTAACCCTAACACTAGACCTAGACCTACCCATACCCTAACCCAAACCTTAACCCTAAACAAAGCCCTATACTTAACCTGAGCCCTAGCCATACCCTAAACCTAACCCTAGCCCTACCCCTAACATTAGCTCTAGCCTTAACCATAACACTAACCTGAAATCTAGCACTAGCCCTAGCACTAGCCTTAAGCCGAACCCTAAACATAAACCTAACCCTAAAATTAACCCTAACCCTAGCCCTAGCCCTAACCCTAGCTCTAGCCCAACTCCAAACCCTAACCCTAACCCTAGGCCTAGCCCTAGCTGTAAACCTAAACCTAACACTAGCCCAAACCCTAAACTTAAACCTAAACCTAACCATAACCCTAACCCTAGCACTAACCCTAGCTCTAGCCCTAACATTACCTTAATCATAAAACTAACCCTAGTCCTAACCCTAGCTCTAGCCCTAACACTTACATTAATTCTAGCCCTAGTTCTAGCCCTAAACCTAACTCTAACCCTAGCCTTAGCCCTAGCCCTAACCATAAATATAGACCTAGCCCTAACCCTAACCTTAACCATAAACAGAAATAGAGCCTTAGCCCTAACCATAACACTCACCATTACCCTAACCCTAACCCTAGACCTCAACATAGCTCTAGCCCTAATCTTAACCCAAACCATAGGCCTATCCCTAGACCTATCTGTAACACTAACCCTAGCAATAATCATAATCCTAACATTACCCCTATCCCTAACACTTAACCCAGCCCTAGCCCTGCCTTAAACCTAACACTAACCCTAACACTTCCCCTAAACCTAACCCGAACCCTAACCTAACCCTAACCATAAACCTAACCCTAACACTACCCCTGTACCTAAACCTAACCCAAATCCTAGCCCTAGTCCTACTCCTAACCCTAATCCTAAACCTAGCCCTAACCCTAAATATAGCACTACACTTAACCCATGCCCTAGCTCTAGCCCTAACCCTAAACCTAAACCTAACCCTACCCTAACACTTTCTCTAGTCCTAGTCCTAACCCTAACCATAACTCTAGCACTAGCCCTAGTCCAATCCCTAAACCTACATCTAGCCCTAACCCTGGCCTTAACACTAAACCTAAACCTAAACATAGCCCTAGCCCTAAACCTAAACCTAACCCGAACCCTAAAACTAATCATAGCCCTAAACCTTCCTCTAGTCCTATCACTAACCCCAACACTAACACTAAGCCTAACACTAACCCTAACCTAGCCCTAACCTTAGCTATAGCCCTAACCATAAACCTAAACCTGACTGTAGCCATAACTCTAGTCCTAACTCTAACCCTAGTCATAAACCTAGCGCTAGCCCTAGTTGTAAACCTAACCCTAACCCTAGCCCCAACCCTAACCCTAACCCAAAACATAGCCTCAGACCTAACCCTAACACTAACCTTAATCTTAACCAAAACCCTAGAATTAGCCCTAGCTTTAACCCTAATCCTATCCCTAACCCTAGACCTAACCATAGCCCTAGAACTAACCTTAGCCCTAGACCTAACCCTAGCCTTAGCACTATCCCTACTCCGAGGCCTAACCCGAACACTAACCCTAACCATAAACATAGCCCTAGTTTTAACCATAGACCTAGTCCTAAGCCTAACACTAACCCTTACCTGAAACATAGTCTTAGCCCTAACCCTAGCCCGAAACATAGCCTTAGATCTAACCCTAACCCTAAACTTAACCCTAACCCTAGCCCTAACCCTAACCCTAAACCTAGCCATAACCCTAGCTCTATCAATAATGCTAACCCTAACCCTAAACCTAGATCTAACCCTAACCCTAACCCTAAACATAGCCCTAGCTCTAACCCTAGCCCTGACCTAGCCCTAGCCCTAACCTTAATCCTTACCCAAAACATAACCTTAGCCCTAACNATATATATATATATATATATATATATATATATATACACACATTTACCTAAGACAGAACTAAAGCACAGCGTGTACTCTGGAAGTCAGTGAGAAAAGAAGTGGATCTATCAAACACTGCCAAAGCAGAGTGTGGCAGTTTTTATGTTTCTCTGCACTAAGTAGTTTTTTCCAGTGCAGGTAAATCTCAAACAGAAATTTTCTATGCTAAAACAATAAATACACTGAGTCTTATTCCTATATAACACATCTTAAACTAGCTTTAAAATATATACATTCATTGTATTATATAAAATCATAGTAATTTAATATCCACAGGAAATGTACACCCCAGACTGGCTGATTCCACTATCAGTTTTTAGTCTGTCTAGGTTTTCACCTTTGACCTTTGACCTCTGACCTGACCTTCTTGCGGAGGTTAACAGCAAAATGGCTGCCTATGTTACAGGAGTTAGACACAACCCTGGCCAYGACYTGAGGAAGAACAGAAAGCACCTCCTTTTAGAGTTAAGACTTTGTTTCTTCCAAGATTTTGTTCACTTCAGTTTACATCCTGATCACATCCTTCTCCTCTCTTCCCAGTCCTACCCTTACACATCCCTCCCACCATTGCTCCTCCCCTTTTATTCAGAGAAGGAGAGCCCCACTTGTTTACCACTCCACCCTAAGACATCTAGTCCCAGAAGGACTAGGCTCACCCTCTCTCACTGAGGTGGAACAAGCGTCCAGATAGGGAGAAGGGAATCCAATAGCAGGGAACAGAGACAGAGACAGAGACAGCCCCTGCCAGTTGTTAAGGGTTAACAAATTTCTTTCCTTAATATTGCATGGGCAAGAAGGACCATACCCATTTCAAAACAAATCAGTTATAAATCATAATTCATTACTACTTAGCTAAACAACTTATTTGGTGTAGAGTGARCAGTGTGTGAAAAATCTATTAGCCACACTATGCTTTTAGCTCAAGGCACCGATTCCTTTAYATAATGCAGTGGTAYTAAAAGTACAGTTAGAAACAAAGCAGCTGTAGTTTTTGGTATCATGTAACTAACAATCTAACTGTAAAGGTAAATGGTTTAAATTTTATCCAAATGACCCAGTGGTTAATTCAAAAAGATATAACAGACTATGAGCAACATCCATAGAAGGAAAATATGCATTTTTAACGAAAGAAGCCAAAGAAAGATATGTGGAGACATAATCCATTTTCATAGATAAGAAAATTCAATAATTCCACAATGTGAGTTCTTTTTCTTCATTAATTAAACACAATTCCAAGACAAATTCTAGAATGTTATTTTGTGACTATGGAGAAATTGAGTTGAAAGCTAATATGAAGTAATACAAGACCTAGAAGAGGCCACAGCTAGAGTGAGCCATGTGCGAACATACATCAACTTTCCTCAAACACCAAGTCTATTGACACCTTGATCATACACTAATTGGCCTCCACAATAGTCAAGATAACAGTTATTTATCTTGGGATATAGTATCTAATCATAGCATCCTCTGCAGGCTATGGGAAGCGATATCTTTAAAATGACTGATAAGCTGA
>BDUI01002792.1:90220-103210 GCA_002335545.1 Apodemus speciosus | reverse complement strand
CTGGCACAGAATTTATGTTGCTGCCTTTGTACATTTCTATCTCTTTCTTCGGGACGAGCCACACTAAAATACTAAAATGCAAGCATTGTGCATAAGATAGTATTTTTCCACAGTAACCATTAAGTTGGAACATAAAGTAATGTTTCATAAAAACCTATCTGAGTGAACAGACATTGTACCAGATTCTTCTAGGATCATTCACAAATATTTCATGAGTTTGATGGTATCCTCTGAGTTTTTAATATTTTTTATATATTACTATTAGGTGTGCGTTTGGCAATAATGGATGAGTACTTAGGGAATGGTGTGTGGAGGTCAGAGGGCAACTTTGTAAAGCCGGGTCTCTCCTTCCATGTTTATTCACGGGCTTTCACCYATCGCCATGATGTTTTTGTGAGGTGTGTAAAGATTATCCTTGTACTAATCAATGCTGATTTCTCTGCCCTCATATCTTCTTACAATCCAGACATGGTATTATAGAGTTTATTCCAAATATCTCTTATTTCAAGTTTGTRTAAATAATGCTTACCATTTACTCTCTACCTTGTCAAGATAAGATGACCAACCAATGGCTGGGCCAAAGAGAAAATACAGTGGGACTTCAGCCAGCCAGGTTGGAGGAGAGTGGTGGAGAACAGTAAGAGGGATTCCTCCCCAAGGAGGATGGCGAGAGGAGACGGCATAGGAAGACACATCTGAAGCCCAGAACACCAGACCAACACTAAAATTCAAGTTTCTTGGAGATTTTTGAATTGGAGGTAGCCAGATTACCTTAGAGGATTAAAAATAGATCAATGACTGCTGGGGTATTGGCGTATTGACAGCAAAGCTCGCTTAGATAAGTATGGTAATCTCAGTCTCATTCATTTGGTAGCTAGCCATGGGTAGAGAAAAACTAGACACCTTCTAAAATTCCCTTTACACTCACCATTGAGCTCAGGTGGGTACAACATTACCCACTGGGCCAATTTACCAGATGAATGATCCTTGAATTTATATAAACTATAAAACCAAGTTTTTAAACTTGAACAAAAATAGTGTAAACCTAAATATTTAGAATTTAAGTTTTTCCTGAAGACTTATCCCAGGCAGAAACRGTTCAAAATGTATTTCTCATATATTAATGAAGAAAGTATTTTAAAAATAAAATAGAAAACAAGCCATGGGAATCCTCCTGAAACAGACAATTCATTCTGTTTAGACASATATAAGCYGGGAAACATCTGAATTTATTTTTGTGCTTAGAGRGAAAGAGTTTGTTTTGCTTTGTGCTTTGCTTTTTTTGGTCTTACGTATTATTCTACTGCTATAAAGAGACTCCATAACCATGGCTACTTATAGAAGAAAGCATTTAATTAGGGGGCTTACTTACAGTTTCAGAGGGTTAGTCTGTAATCATCATGGCGGGGAGCATGGCATCAGGTAGGTATCGCACAGAAACAGTAGATGGGGCCTACTTCCAGAGATGGAGACAGAGAGAGAAACTGGGGCTTTTAAACCTCAAAGCTCACCCTCAGTACCACACCTCCTAACAACACCACAACTCCTTGTCCTTTGTAAACAGTCCACCAACTAGGAACCAATCATTCAAATATATGAGCCTACAAGGACGGTTCTCATCCAATCCGTCACAGTTTTGTTTAGTTTTTGGTAGCAGTGGCAAAGCACCTCTAACTAACCAAAGCAAAAAAAAAAAAAAAAAAAAAATTCTAATAATTTGGGTGAAGCTCACGAACCCTAGGCCATTAAATGGGAATTAGCAACAAAAATCCAGGTGATGCCTCTCCTGTGGTCTCTGGTTCTCTAGGCAAGTTGTGGCTACTAGTTCTCCTTCTATAGAATGTGATATGGACAGGTGACTGACCAGCATGTCCAATGCCATGGGCATTCTAATTATCACTCACTTGTAGCTTTAAAAATAAAAAAACTAGCCTGGTGACTTGGAATGCCAGTTCCCTGGAGACAGACTCTCATAGTTTTAGATGAGTCAAGTTCCAAGATCCAGAGCAACAATGAAAAGGAGTAGCTAGAGATCCCTGGGGTGAAATTCCCAAAGAAAGAATTTGTATCAATAGATCAGGCATCCCATTTTTTTTATATCCTACTCATGTTCACACCCTAATTTTTTCTCACATGGAAGCAAGATATCTTAATGGTTTCATTTTGTCAAATATTGAAAATACTCGGTATCGAGGAGTCCATTTCCCAGGGAGATTTTAGTAGCCTCGGCTGTAAAGATTAAGAATACCATATTTAGCAATCATAAAATTATTGGGGTTGACTGAATCCGTATGTTACTTGATCCTTATGAAATTTTCTCCCTTTCCCAAATAGACTGATGCTTTTAGTTCAATGTAATTAGAACTGAAGAAAATCCACAGAGGAAATGTGTTTTCTTATTTCATTATAATCATGTTTATGTCATAACAGACCGGCTAAATGAAAGGGACATACTCAAATCACTGCAGGGCCAGATGAGCAAATTGAATAGTTTTGGTGTGTTCACAGAATCACTGATTAAACCATGGAAACTTGAGAGAGGAAAGCTGCACTACCCAGGATTGTCACGTGACGAGATCTTCTGATCTACCGCCAGAACGGCCCAGGGATGAAAGCAGAGAGCAGAAAGCCTTTATATCCTAAATTTTTCCTTGTTCAAAAGAATCTGCCAAACCTTAGTGATAGAAGCAACTCTTACATTGACTTCTATTATGGTTTTATATATTTTTTTTATGTTTTGGTGGTGCATCATTGCATAAAATATATTTGATGCCTAAAGTACAGAATTCAACATAAAGATTCACATTTCTGTTCCAAAGTATTAATTTTGAACTATAAATAAGTTCATTCAGTTGTATAGATTTGGTATGCAGTGTTTTATTCTTTACAAGTTTTTTTAAAGTAATGAAGATCATTTAAAATAATATGTATAAATAAGTAAAGTGCTTTATAAAAATAAAATTACATTAAAAATTTATTGTTTCTAGTGCTGGAGAGATAGCTCAGCAAGTTAAGAGCACTGGCTGTGTTTTCTCAAGACCTGGGTTCAATTCCATGTACCCACATGGCAGATCATAACCGTAATTCCATCTCTAGGGACTCTGACAACCTCACATGGAAATACATGTAAACAAAACATGTGCAAAGCCCCAATGTACATAAAATAAAAATAAATAAATGAACAAACAAACAAATAAATAAATGAGTTTTTTAAAGTGACTATTTTCAGGGTTGTTTTTTTTTAAAAAGATAAACAATCCCTAAAAAGGAGCAGAACAAAACCTGTGATTTGATTTAAAAAAAAATAGGGGCATACATCTGTCTGTTGTTTTCTGTGCACTTACAGGAAGGAGAAAATTCTCCCTCTGTTATTTACATCTATCAATTCATTCTTTTACTCATAACATTAAATAGACAATAAGATTATACTCATCTAAGGAAAACCAGGAATCAAGAAAGAAAGATCTTGTTAGGAGTGTGGTAGGGTACTTGCCTAGTATTGCCTAAGGCCTTGTGGATTCAATCTCCAACCATGATAAAGGGAAGAAGGAAGGACCAGGAGGAGGAAAAAGAACAAAATAGCATAAGAAAGGGGAGGGGAGGGGTGGGGGACAGGAAGAAGGGAGCAAGGAAGTGGAGAAGAGTGCTGGGCAGAGGAGAGGAGAGGAGAGTGCTGGGCAGGGGAGAGGAGGAGAGAACAGAGCAGGGATTGGAGGGGGAAACAGGGCAGGGGAGGCAAATGAAGAAGGCAAGRCATGACAAGGGCTAATAGGAAATAATAGTGACCAGGACAAATGGTCTCAGAATGACARAAGCAAGCTGTGATGATTTGTATATGCTCAGGAGTGGCACTATTAGAAGGTGTGGCCCTGTTGGAGTAGTTATGGCCTTGTTGGAGTAGGTGTGTTACTGTGGGTGTGGGCTTTAAGACCCTCACCCTAGCTGCCTAGAAATGAGTCTCCCACTCGCAGCCTTGAGATGAAGATGTACAATTCTCAGCTCCTCCTGCACCATGCCTACCTAGATGCTGCCATGCTCCTACCTTGATGATAATGGACTGAACTTCTGAACCTGTAAGTCAGCCCCAAACAAATGTTCTTATAAGAGTTGCCTTGGTCATGGTGTCTGTTCAGAGCACTAAAACCCTAACTGAGACACAAGCCATGGATGGAATTCTAATTTCAAATTCAGGAGTGTGCTGCCCACATGAACAAAAAGCAAAAAGTACTCAAGAAACTGCTATGAATGAAAAAAAAAAAAAAACCAAACAGATGAAGTACATGAGTTTTTAGATGTTTAACTAGGACATTTCTAAAAATGTATTAAACTGCTTGGGACATATCAAGAAACTCTTTGTTTAAATGGAGCCCAAGACCCATAAATTGAAAAAAGTTATATATCTATTAAAAATTTTAAGAAAAATAAAGGTTTATATCAGAAGACCCAAAGCTTTAACAAACACATCGCTTGTGAAGAGATAGTTTCACAATCRGGTACAAGTTGAAAAAKCCATGTGTAGCCACCAAGAAAATCCAACATTTTTCAATATAAAGACAAATAAATAGGTGATAGCATGTAATGGCATGATCAGACATGTGATGGACTATCCACTCATCTTTGCCTATTAAAAGCATACTGTGGATTCTTTATGAGTATCTTTCTCTCCAGTCATCGGGGTTGGACCCAGAATCTCACACATGATAAGCTATAGATATAGTTTAAAATAAAAGCAAAGAATGAAAGCAAGTGGAGCCGTGGCTCTAAGAAATAATAGACACACTTAAAGCTGCGATTAAAGAAAGCCTTCCATGGTATGTRAGAAGAAAACCAGTCAGAACCAACAAATGAGCATGGAAGGATACCATGACAATGTTTATAGAAACTAATGGGTTAATTTCAGCCAATGGTATCTGAATGAGCATGGTGCTGAAATAAAGGGTAAAGGTTCTACTGGCAATAAAGGAAATGAAAATGGAAAACTTGTGGAAGAACAAAGATCTGGGTATGAAAATCTAGGGTCCAGTATCACCAGGATGAAAGATTCTGAATAATACATCCTTTGTTAGGAAAGAAATTGACTTGGCCTTTATTTATGAAATATTGACCAACAACAAACTAGGAAGTCATCACTATCCAGAGTTCTGTGACATGTATAATACTGAAAGTGTTGCTTGCATCTGTATTTCTACATAAAGTCTAGACTTTCAATTTATAGTCAACTGAACTAGGAAAGATTTTAAATAATATAAATTTGTTGAAAGTAAATAGTGGTTCAACTAAAACAGGTATGGAGAGAAAAGATGAGAGGGTATTTATTTTTCTATCTTTATAAGATAGATAATTAATTACAAGTTTGATTAACAAGGACAACAACAACAAAAATAATGCTTAATAGTAATGCAATCAAAGTTGGGGGGAATACCATAAAATATTAGAATTCTCCGCTAATTCATAAGCTTCTCATTAAAAAATAAGGAGCTATTTCAGTTTATAAATTGGGAATTTACAATTATAAGTTATTTTGAAGTTGTAAGTGTGAAGCAGTCATGAATGTACTGTCTAACCCAAGAGTGGCGCTAATAGCCCATAAGAGCATCCTGCAAGAGACTTTTGGTAGCAGTTTGTGAAAAGTAAACCAAAGACTCCAGATTTCTGGCTTCCTTGGCTGGGTGTTGGGGGAAGGAGCTGGGGGCAATGGGGTGTTACAGATCACTTCTAATGCTTGGAATTAATCTGGCCTCAAAATTGGGAATCTGTGTCCAATTGCTGAAGRTCCTTGTCCCCTACTGGTTTTTGATTGATCAATAAAGAGCCAACGGCCAATGACTGGGCAGGTAGGCTGAGGTGGGCCCAGGCTAGGAACTGGAAGAGAAGAAGAAGACATCGCCATGATGGGGAAGAAGAAAGACCAGACCTAAAGGCCTGCCATCATGTGAGAATCAGGGAAAGTGGCCACATGACTACTTCCCCAATTGTTTGTGGGGTAGCAGAGATGAAATATAGATATTTAAGATGCTAACTCAGGAATACCAGAGGTGGGATACCTATCTTGCATGCAGCAGGAAGGATTAGAACTGTTCAGCCTTTGAGATAGGCAAGGCATACTAAAATTAAGTGGTGAGTATGTGCGTGTGTGTGTGTGTGTGTGTGTGTGTGTGTGTGTGTGTCTTTCATTCCAGAATCCAGAGGACTGGGGTGTGGGATGCAGGTGCTGGGAGGGTGACCCACCAGGGAGCAAAGTGGTTTAGCTAATCACTGTAACAGTGCAGGGTAAGGTGTGTCAAACAGAAAAGATCGTAACACCCATGTTGTATTGTAACCTTGGAGCATCTGGAAGGAGCTGACAAGCAGCTCTGTGCTCTCCTTTTGTCCTTGTGTCCTCATCTCTCAGCCCTGCATGGATCCTGTTACCTACCCAGCTTCTAGGAGATTGGATCTGATGACGTCTCRTGGAGAGTTAAAGAGTTAAAAAACAGAAGCTCTCCTCTGYGGTTCAAGGTTGATACCCCTGGGGAAATGGGAGCAAGGGTGGGAAGGGATGTGGTTTGAGAGATTACAATCTTCTCTTCGTACCTGTCTGTGCAGTTTAAACTGACACTCTGTGTCAATGTCTGAATCTCTAACTCTTTCCAGCCTGGCTCACACACTACTATAGAAGGAATAAAAACACGGTATGGTAGATGAAGGGTCAAAATCAAGCAGAAAGGTGACTCCTAGGCGGACAGTTCAGTACCAGAACTTGATAGCTATTACAAAATACTTAGTAACATGGACATATTAAACTTTGTCTTTAAAGAAAAGATCTGGTTCTGTAGCATAAGGTAGCCTCCCATGCTCTATTTAGCCCAGTTTGGCCTCATACTCACGATCCTCCCGACTCAAGCTTCCAAGGACGGAGATTCTAGCTGTGTGCTATGATACTCACTCATGGGTTACAAAATGCCCAATTGATCTCAACTGGATCTAATTACTAGGTTCTAATTAGGTGCCCCTAAACTCTTAACAAGCCATCCTTCCGCTCTTGTTTCCCCTTTCTCAATAACCTGACACCACTGTTCTCTGTCTTCCTCCTATTAGATGGAGACGAGCCCGCAAAAGAAGGCATACGTGGAGCCATTGACATTTGGGGAAATGCCCTTATTATCCAGCTTACCAAAATGATTTTCAAACGTAGTATACAGAAAGGCTCATTCCATTCAGATCTCTCTCAGGCAACCTCTTAGTAAGAATCCCACCACCACCACCCCCCCCAACAGCACAGAGGCATTATGTGATTCACTGAGAGGAAGACCCGGAAGGAGTAGGTGATGCTGCCAGGCTTGCAAGAGGGTGATGCATGTATCTGAGCYGAGATGAATGGAGGCTGTCTGGAAAATGATGACTTCAGGTTACCTGAAGCACAATTGCAGTTGCAGCCTGATCCTAATCTTCTGGGAAACCAGAGGGCAGATGGATCCGCCTGCTGTGAAGTCATCCTTACTGAGTCAAAGTTTATATGGGTCAGAATGCACAAGGAAGTGCTGGGGAGAAGGCAAAAGCAGGCTTTGGAGACAATGGGTGATTGGTGTGATTGCAGGGGAGCCACAAGTTGGACTAAAGTTCATCCCTGACACTTCTCTGGAGAGCTCCGAAAACATGGGGAATAAAATTTTCAGTTCCCCAGGAAGTATACTGGGTTCCCCAGAAGGAGCTGCTGACAATGGGCCTTTAGTCAGTGACAGCCCTGACTGAGGGAGGTCAAGTCTGGAGCTGAGTCAGCTCCTGGAACACCTAGCTGGAGGAGATATCAAAGCCAAAACTGACATGGCTTCCAAAATTCTTCAAGGTCTCACCAACCATAATAGATCTAACATAGCAGCCAATCAGAGATGTACTAATGTCACTGCTTTGCCCCTAGAAGTTACCTAACCCTTCTGGAAAATTCTTCTAGTCCTATATAAAAAGGGTCCTGCAGCCCCCTYGAAGCATGGCTGTTTTGATGAATTGTTGGCTTCTTCACGTTGGTAATTTCTGCAGAATAAAGTTCTTTGCCTTTTCATACTTTTTGACTCTGGGGGTCTTCCTTCAGCTATTTTTCTGGGACCCTAACACTTTAATTCTCAACAGAAGCAACAGTAAGTTTACTCCCATAAAGAAAAACATATGCTGTGATCTCACTATTTTCTGTCCAGAAAGATGAGAAGAAATGGATGTCCTCCTAATGTGGCGAAAGTGACGGTTTCGATCCTACAGGTTAAAAGTGGCTACTAGATCATACGCAACTTACCTCTTTTTACAGATAGGAAAAAGGAGTGCGTATTTGGTGGGGCTTCCATGCTGGCTTTTATCATCTTCCCCAGAGTATTACAGCTCCATTTTTCAAAAGCAGTTTCTCAATGTCTTTGAAGCCAGTCCAGCAACCCCAGTGTTTCCCTGGTATGCAGTTCACCAAGGGACCAGTCTTTGGCTCTGGGTGTTACAGGATTTGCTGAGGGACCAAGACTTTAGTTGCAGAGGTACCAGAGTTAGAAATAAAACCAAGGCTTTGGCTCCAGTAATAGCCAGTGTGTGTAGCATTTGGCCTTTGACTCCAGAGACCACAGAGTTCCCAGGAAGAAGGGTTTGGATCAAAGCTTTCTCATAGTACCAAAACTTTGACGTCCACTGTTCTAGCAATACTCCCAACCACAGTTTTAACCTGGGCTTTCACAGTTCATCATGGAATGACTCCTAGCTCTTATTCAAGCAGGCCCACAGTTCACCCGGAACCTAGAGGTTTCCGAGTTCACAGTAAAATGTAGGCTGTTCCTCTCTGACTTCAGAGTTCTCTCCAGTACAAGGAATAGGACCCAGGGGCTATAAAATGCCCCTAGATGACTGGCTTTGATCTCAGTGATTCCAGAGTTTATTCTAGAAATGGGGTTTTGAACCATAAGTGGCAGAATTCCTGCTGGACCAAAGTCCAGTGGTCATAGAGTGATCAAGGGACAACACTTTCACTACAGTGGTCCATCCCAGAGTTCACTCTTTGACCCCAGAGTTCCCTGGGAAACCAGACATTTGGCACTGATGTCCTCAGGTATAGCGATCAGGCTATGTAAGTTGCTCCATATTGTATTTAAAAACAAATGCTTTTCCAGGCTCTTCATTGTGTTAGAAGACTCTATTTTGAGGGAGAAGGATGATTTTAGCCCCTGGATGGCCCCAGAAGCTATACTATCTGTACTGCGCCAACCACCAACACGGGCTTATAAATATAAATCACTTGTTCCTGGAAGTAGAAACGGAGCCACCCTGTAAGTTTACTGGGGGTGAATTGAAACTATTGGAGCACCTGGTTGTATTAAAYTCATATCAGTGAAACCAGGCCCAAGTGCTTATCATATGTACCAGAACAAAGAATAGGGTGTAACTTCAGCACCTGGATCCCTTAAAGTGATAGACACCCAGCCCTGTGATGGTATGGTCTCAAACTAGTCTATGACCTGATAGTCACGTGAGTAAAGGGCCAAGAGCATCGGGCTCTTCTCCTCTCACTATCCCTGGAGCTTGGACTCAGTGTAGTCTCTATTGTTGATGGGGCCTACTGGACCCCCTGCCCTTCTACCTGTTTGGCCGTCTGGACCAAACCCACTATTTCCTGCCCTTGAACCTTAGTTTTGCCTTTCATCTTGCTGTTGGTTGATTCATTATCAATACTGACTCCTTTCAGCCCATTTTGGATACCTCTTCATTTCTGCTGTAGCCCCTTTAACTTGCATCCCTGCCGTAAACAGCACAAAGATATCATTACAATGTGCTCTGTGATAAGGGACTTAATAGTAATAATTATAATTGGAATAAAAAGATAAAAGAACCTGTATTTACTGCAGCTAGATTATCAGGGTAGGTAGCTTTGTACCACAAGTTACTATCATTGAAATTCTTGGGCCTTGTGAATTTATTGTTATTTTTAAAATTCTCAAACTGTGCAAATATGCAAACATGTTCGGTGGAGACAGTGTTCACCATGGGAACAGACTCTTGGCTTTGGTGGTTCCGAAGTTTGCCTCAGGGATGGGAACTTGGCGACAGAACTCTGGGAGTTTGCTCTGGAGAACGGGTTCAGCCCCAGCAGCTCTATAATAGCGCAGTGATCAAGCCTTTGATCTCAGGGGTTCCTGAATTCACCCCAATATTTGGTTTTTATCTTAGCTGTCCCAAAGTTCAAAAGAGACCCAGCCTTTGACTCCAGGCATCCCAGAGTTCCCTGAAGATCTGACTGTTTTCAGGGCTGCAAGAGTTCACCCAGAACTGGAATTTTGAAGCTGGAGAGCCCAGAGTTTGTCAGAGATGGGCTGCAAACAATCAACTGGACTTGTATCAAAACAGTAACTTAAAAGCYTAAATGAAAGTAATCGCAGAAACAGGGAGGATTCACTTTATAAAATACAGCTAGGAACAAGCTTGAGGCAGAATTCCAAYAGCAAAGAAACTAAACCCATCCAAGGATCAGCAAAGGAGAGTATGTGAAATTAAAAYCTCTGCCCAGCAAAGGAAACTRTCAGCAGAGCCTACAGGTGGAGGATAGGAGAAAATATTTACTATCTGTATTTCAGATAGGGGGCTGTTCTTGAAAACTCTAAAACTCTACAAAAAAACTAAATTCAAAATTGGGGCAAGAGAGAGTTCAGAGTACCTGCTGTTCGGATGGAGGACCCATACACAGGTACACAGAAGGACACACACACCCACACACACACACACANCCAGGGCTACACAGAGAAACTCTTGTCACAGTAGGGACAAATTATTTAATAAAAAGAGAGAAATCTGACAAAAAATGGTGGTGGCGATGTGGGGCACTTTTACCACTGGTAGGATCACAAAGAAGCAAAGCCATGTTAAAAATCAAAATTGAGGTTTCCCAAAAAATTAAAAATAGAACGACAGTATCATGTTCCATCCAGATCACTCCTCTACAGCCTTCCACAGAGGTATTTACACAGCCGTATTTATTGCTGCTCTTGTCTTCAGAGCAATGGAATGAGGTACGTAAGCAAATGAAGTAGATAGGAGGAAACTGATAGATTTGAAAAGTAATATTAAACTAGGTGACTTAAACATAAAAACATTAAAAACTGTTCTTTCTCATATGTGAATGCTTATCTGCAGTGTATATACAAACACACATACACATAGACATTCATACATACATACATACACATGCATACATACATTCATAYATATATACATAAGGGAGAAGAAAAAGGAAAAGACACCTTGGGGGAAGTTGCATGTGAGATTAAGGATRGCAAAGGGTAGAGGAGATGAAAAAGAAAGAGAACCTACTAAAATATACCTCTAAAATATCATGATATCTAATATGTTGTATACTAAATTGTAAGACTGTTATAAGAAAGATACTGCACAATAATGTTTGGACTGCCAATAGGACCTCCCAGAGTTCAGTGCGTCTGGAATACTGCAAATTGAAGGAAAGGTGCTCAGAGGCAAATCTRACCCTTTTCCAGTTCTTCCTCCCAAGAGCTTTTCTTCTGCAAGCCCTAAAATCTAGACTCCCTGTCCCTCCTCCCTAAGATAGGGGATATCAACCAGCTTCCTTTTTCCCTAAAGATACCCATGAACTTAGAAATACAATTCTAACCTCCTCTGGCCCTTCTGTGGAAGGTGACCATAAGCAGGTCTTTGGCCTACCTTATCTCGTCACAAGACCCTCCTTAGAAGGGACCCTCTTCTTCATCTGGGAGGAAGGAACACAGTGCAGTGTGGCCAGGTATGACAGGGTTGGGTGTGGCATGTGGGGACTCCTCTGTGGCTGTTACTTTTAGAGCAGACTCTGCAGACTCTTTGTCCAATTACATGGCTTCCATATAGACAGAAGTGTATTCGTCATTGAACATAATAGCAGAAAATATGTCAGTTTTCCTTTACTCATTGCGACTTCATTCCCGTAATCTCTGTGTCACATGTAAACTTTGACCAGATACATTTGTTTAGCTGTTCTTCTGATCTGTCTTGGTAAGTTTTTTATTTCAAACTGGGATTGGGATCCTACAAAGGCCAGGCAAACCCTCCCTCCCATGAAGTGAATCTCTCTTAAAACAGTGACACAATAAGCCACACAAACCTACCTTTTTATATCTAAAGATACAGCTACTCATTTGTTCCTCAGGATTTGATTTTCTAGTATTTCATTTTGAAAACTGTGTTACACTAATAGGACACTAATTTATCTTTGCTTTCCAGAAACTACTTTTTCATTCTGTGTTCTTCTCTTGGCTTCCTGGACAGAGCTGATGATTTAAGCAGTCCTGCCTGGATATCATTGTCAATATTCCTGAGGAGACYTTTGTTCCTGAAACTTATTAATTACAATCCTAATGAGAATGTTTTGATTTCACTGTTTGATTTTTTTCATTCTGTTTACAATCCAATGGGATTTTCACTGTTGATGTTATKAACTGTCACTTAAATTGTAATCTTCATTTAGTAGTCGTCTACTAAAGAGTCCATGAATTTTTCAGTTTGCATTTCTCTTGCTCTTTTTCAGAAAATTTGAGCAGAGCAAATGATGGGGGGTGGATTTCACTAAATTTTGATATCTTAGCATTTGAAATATTTCAAAATAGAAGTGATAGCCTTTATACTACTCCATTGGTAATAGTTGTAATAAATAATGATCTATTGTCCTAAAGTCTTGTGCTACACAGCAGAGAGAATCCAGTCTCCACAAAACATAGTCTCCTCTATCTTTCTAGGGCTTAGAAGTAGGACAGGCAGCTATGGTGCTGCTGGTAGATGCTGGTGCCCTAAGAAAAGCTGGTCTTAAGAGTTCCAAATCCCATGCCAGGATATTTATAAAATGATTCTGTGGCAGCTACAAGTACCTATGGAACCATTCTTGAAGAATTATAGAATAGCAACTGTAGACAAGGGAACGCAGATGGCAGAGAACAACCACACATAAAATATGTAGACTACATGGAGGAGGAAGAGGAGGAAGAGGAC
>BDUI01002792.1:43586-53946 GCA_002335545.1 Apodemus speciosus | reverse complement strand
TTGTTTTTGTTTTTTTCGAGACAGGGTTTCTCTGTGTAGCCCTGGCTGTCCTGGAACTCACTCTGTAGACCAGGCTGGCCTCGAATTCAGAAATCTGCCTGCCTCTGCCTCCCAAGTGCTGGGATTACAGGCGTACGCCACCACCGCCCAGCATCGCCCCAGCCTTCTAACTGCATCTCTGCATGACAGAAAGCACCACTGTGTATGAGGCAAGAACAGAAGAAGGAAAAATTCATCCTTCCATCAAGAACTCAGTCTTTCTAGCTGTCTCTCAAGATAACAGTCTTAATCCATTCATAGYCTCTCCGCCTATCATCTCTCATTAAGGCTTCACCTCCGACAACTGTTGAATTGGATATTAAATGTCTGCATGAACTTGGGCCATGCCTTTGACCATGAGTACAGAGTAGGCAGTTAGGGACAGTGAAATACCAGGGAGTCTGGTTTTGGGACTTTTGCAGTTGAAAGGTAGGAGAATGCCGGTAAAGATTCCCATGTTGAAAGGCCCCCAGGGGGAAGTGAGGGAGAGTCCACACATCCACAGGGGTCCCTGATATTTCCAGCTTAGTAGAGCAGGGGTTGGAGGATTGAAGATCCCAGATTCACTGTCTGGCATGTTGGCTTCTCTTCTTGGAATTAGTAGAAACCAGAGGAAGGAGGAAGGCAGAGGGAGAGAGAAAGCCTTTGAAGTAGGACACAGGTTCCCTCGCTGGGAAAGTAAGCATGCAAAGGAAAGAGGCCATTCCACAGACGAAGATCCTAGGACCTGGCCTTTGCCTTCTTCTGGAGCGAGGCACAAGGAGGAGAGGAGAAAACGCAAACCTCCTACTTCCTGGAGCTCTTCCTTTAATTCCATACTTCTGGTTTTAACAGAAGAGTTGAAAAATAAGCCCAATAAGTCTTTTTTCAAACTCTCCCATCTTTCTTCTATCCATTGATAGATTTCTTGGATGATCAGTTTTTTTCCCCAGTTTTTAAGATTCTTATAAAGATCTGAGGATGCAGTGGAGTGCTTACCTAATGTACATATGTCTCAGTTCCAGTCATACCCACACAACAAGTGAGGTAGCCCAGAACTGTAATCCCAGCACTTGGGAAATGTAGACTAGAAGCTCAAGAGTTCAATGTCATCTTAAACATAAGAAATTTAAGAYTAACCTGGGCTACATAAAGCAATGTCTTACAATAAAACAAAACAACAACAACAACAACAATACCCCACAAGTTTCAAAATTAAAATGTTAAAATGTTTTGTGGTCTGGGGGTAAATCCAGCGGTACAGCCCTTTCCGAAAAGGTACAAGTTCCTGTGATCAAAAATATAGCTTCTTAAAAATTAGAATATTAATGTACTCTATGGATATAATCTATGTGTACCATATTAGAAAAAGTTTTAACTTTTATATGTTAAAATGGAAAAATGCATATAATGTCCACTTTCCGTTCTTTTGCTAGGTACAGTGGTAGTACTGATCATCATTAAGTAGCACCGACAGACTCCCGAGGGGCTTCACATATGTGTTTATGTCTCTCTTGCATCTGTGTCTTAGATTTAGTACTGATTTCATTGAGACCATTAGTGCCTTTTAAATAATACTCTTCTTCAGTCATCTAAAGAACTGTAAGAGTTTGCAAATGAGAACATTTAAGTTCAGAGAAGCTAATAAGTTGCCTCGAGTTACTCAGGCAATAAGTTCAGCAGTCAGGAGCTAGTCTCTTTACCCTTTTACACACTGAATTGCCAAATGGACGTGTGTAAGCCATGAATGTCTGCAAAGGGTTTTCTATATGATCTAGTTAAAAAGCACTAGAGACATTTGATGTGCTACTATCATCAGTAAAATTATCATCATTAAATTGAAGAATATAGAGTCTCTAACTTGACCTACATTATGGTATAAAGCAAGACACAGAAGAATAGGATCATTAGGCAAATATAAAAACACTCTAAGTGGGTGGTGTCCCGCTAAACAATGGACAGAAATGGAATGTCAAGAGACGAAAAGATGTCACTCCAGGTGGAGAGAGCACGGTGAAGAAAAGCAGCATGGTTTGGAGTACACAGGGTGTTTCTGAGGATCAACAAGGAATTTAATGAATGGAGCACAGTGAGATGCAGGGAGCAAGAAGAGAAGAGACTGGCGAGGTAAGCTGAGCCCTAGTGATCAGCCTCCATAATTACACGATCATGCAGTACATATTTCCAGAACTTGTTGACAAGAGAGCTCATCGAGTGCCATGATGAAATGAGAAGCATTGTCCACTGGATTGCCCTGATCCAGCAGTCTCATAACTCCACAGAGGAGAAAATGCAGTCAGTGCTACTGACGGGTCCAGTCCTGTTCATTTGGAGGCATCTTCCACAGTAGGGTTCAACTTGAAGTCCAACCCTGCTTGGGTTAGATTTTCCTTAAAGCACTTCGGAAACTGTTCCACAATCACTATATTGATCTCTCAAGGTCTGTCTCCTTCCTCCAGAATCCAGTCCCAATGAACACTCTTGCTTTATACATTTAACATTGGCTGAACCATCTTCCACCCCTCCCCCTCCTAATCCTTCTGTGAAATCCCATATTCTTCATCAACTCTGCCTGAATGTCAGAAGTGCCATTGATTTCAGCATTCTTTGTGTGTACTTGCCATATATTTTTGTAATATTAATTTAAGTCCTACAGATTTAAAAGAAAAAAAATTTCTTCTGCGATCCCAATTCCTGATACAGAGTGGGTCGTCAATGAAGGTGTTAATGAGTGAAAGAAAAAGAAAAAGAACGGTGGGGTGTCGTGTTTCTTGGGGAAGTTTTAGCTTGACAAATCACAGCACCAAGAGTTTTCTTGCATCTGTATTCTGAGATGGTGATACTTTTCATCAACAGTATGGGCAGTCCAGACTACTTGCTCCTCTCTCAAACGAGTGAGACATTTACAGAGACAACTTCCATATTCTTAGTCTGTCCATGGGCTTGTAATGGTATCTCACAGCTATAGCCTTTCTGTTCGGTTCTGTTCTGTTTACAATATGTATTTTCAGATGTGCTTCACTTCGGTTTGGTTTGCGGATTTTTAAAGGATTATTTTTGGAAGGTGAACTCTCCATCCCCTTACTAAAATCTTGCATCCCATTTCATAGGTGGTAAGATTAGAGTTCTTACTCTTCAACTCCCAGGGTTTAATAAAAACTGCCCTAGCTACTCTTCCTCAGAATCACAGTTACAGCTCTTTATTAATAAAGATGTTGTTTTTACTTGAAATTGATATGTAGATAAGAGTGGCTTTGAGCTTCTGATCATCTTGCTTTTATCCTCCTGGTACTAAAATTGCAGGTATAAAACTTCATATCCAAATATGTGGTACCCTGATCAAACCTAGGGCTTTGCCTATCCAAGGCATTCTATTAACTGAGCTACATTCCCATACTGAGAGCTGGTATTTCGTTCAATAATTTCTTCCATCCTGTTACTTTCAGAGCTCACTGCTAAACTTTTTTTCCCCAAGGCCCAAATTCATCTTCACTCATGTTTTTCAAACTGCATATTATAGATGATCATATTGTATATGATATCCACTGCTTACTCACTGATGGAAAAAAATAGTTCAGGTAACTAATTTAACTCTTTCACTGTCTAAAGARTAACTCAATTCTCTCCACCACTCTCACCCTAGGTCACCACCTCCTGCATTCAGAAAAGTTACCCACAGGGTCATGAGTCAGCTCTGGAGAGCTAGCCCTGCCCCTCACCAGGGGCAACACAATTAATTGGAGACAAAGATAAGCCAGCCCAAAGTTGTAAGAGTGGGAGCGCTAGCCTAGCCCCTCAAAGGTGGCAGCACTTAGGAGGGTGGGCCTGCACATTGACTAGGCAGCACAGTGGAGCTGGCTTTGGAGGCATGGGTGTTGGTGAGCCGGAGAGCCGGAGAGCCAGAGAGCCAGAGAGCCAGAGAGCCAGAGAGCCAGAGAGCCAGAGAGAGATAGAGGCATTGGGTGGCTTAGCCAGAGCAGTGCTGAAGAGCTTACCCTGGAAGAATGGATAAAAGGTCAGTGTGCTAACCAGATCAGCTACCACCCAGGCCCAGATCCAAGGCCCTCAGAACCCTAAAATCTGTATCATCTGTGAGTGGATGGGGTACATGAAAGGTCCAGTCCTGTTGATGCAAAGCGGCAGGATCTCCACGATGGAGGGTAACCCCAGAATAACTGGGAGGATCCCAATGGGGATCCAATATTGGTGCTGTCACAAAAGCCAGAGATCTCGAAAGAGACCAATGACTCATTGCAATGAACATTTGCAAGTGAAGATGTGTTGACAAAGGGATATACTGTGGAACACACTTTAACGCCCTGCAGTTTCCACTGAGAGTTTTCCTGTGCTTTGTTGTTGTTGTTGTTGTTGTTGTTGTTGTTGTTGTTGTTGTTGTTGCTGATAATGATGCTGCTGCTGTTTGTTTCTTTGCTTCTTTGTGTGTTTTTTATTTTGGAGAGGAGGTTGTAAGGGTGAACAGCAGATATGACAGGATGGGGAGATGAGCAAGACTCAGGTACATGATATGAAACACACAAAGAATCAATAAGTAATATTGATTACTTATTTCAATTCAATAACTTAATTCAATTAATTAGGAAGGGAACTTTATATCAACTCTTTCAAAGATAATTTTCCCAGATAACTAAAATCTTATCTAAAGATAACATATCCTCTCATGGTGTTTTGCGCTGGCATCCAAAAAGTTAACTTGAACTTGAGGTCATCTTAATGGAGATCTAATCAGGAGAAACAAGCTGCAGGTCCATGTTCCTCTTATGAACCAGGAAAGGGAGGGGTAGGGGAATCAGATGAATGATCAGCTACACACTTATGCAAATTAACAGAAAGTTAGCTCATGCAGGTACTCCCACTCACTTAGACCTTATTTTACATAATTTCAATCACAAAATCTACTAGTATCTGAGATTAGAGCTCCCGGAAAATTATGGCAACCAGTTGGAACACAAAGTTCCTAAGGCAGCTGGAAGAACAGGTCACTTCAGGGAGTGGGGGCGGGTTTGAGAGGAGTGTTCTGTGACACAGATAGTTCTCTGAGTCCAGCTGTCATCTTGTAGCATGAGGGTCATGTGAAAGCACAGGAAGGAGAGAGAAAGAGAGTCAAAGTCAAACAGGCTTGTGTCAGAGACCTGACCTGGTTGCCATAACAACCTGTGAATTGTTCAGCAACACTCAGAGTGACTCATCCAAGCATCATCCTCTTGGGTCACCTGTTTATTCTCATCGCCTGCTTTTACTGTTCTGTAGAAAGGAAAGATTAGCATCGTAAGAACCTAATGCTAGGACACACAAGGTAGACAGAGTTCAGACAATTCTGTCCCTCTCTAATCATGGAAGATATAATATGAGTAAAATGTACAATGTCAGATTTACAGCAGCAGTAGACTCATATTAAATATATACAGGTATCTTCATAAATTGATGATGCTGTAATGAAATATAGATCGGCTGGCTTATAAACAACATAAGTGTATTTCACTAAGTTCTGGAGGCCAAACATATGAGACCAAGGTATGAACTATTATTGTATTAATTTATTTTACACTGTTTTCCCAAAATGGCCGACCCTGGGTAATTTATAAAGACAAATGATTTTGTTTTTTGGTGTATAGTTCTAGGAGTACTGAGCATATGACACAGATCTGGGCTGGACTCAGATCATGGTGGCTCAAGAACCTGTACAGAAGGAATTCCATGAAGTGACCAGAAGCCAGAGATGGGGATGGGGCACAATCAAGCTCTTTTAGAACAATCCATCCCCACAGGAAATCACCAAAATGATGGGAGGATTATATTAACCCCTTCTGACAGCAATTCCCTCAGTGACCTAGATAGCTTCCACAAGACAGCATCGCCCAAGGGCTCTCCCACCTCGTAATGCTGCTGCCTTGAAGACTCTGTTTTCAATGCATAAATGCATAAATGCTTTGGAGAAATAACACAACGTCCAAACCATGGCATTTTGTTCAGTTGGAGCTCTCTGTAGTTGGCAGACAGCCAACTTCTCCTGAATCTTCTGTTAGAATGAGAAGAACAATGCCCGCCCCAAATGAGGCTTCATTTGTAGTTTTACCCAGAAGACCCAACCTCTTAAAGTCATCACATTAGTTAAACTTTTAAGAGGTACCTTTGAGAGGAACTTAGGATTGTGTATTAAGTGGCTCTTTCTGCTATCTATCAAGTGCTTTTTCTTTGGACTCTGTATAGCTCAGGCCTCCAGGTAAGAACCTTACYGCGACCACTCCATTTTATTTGTGATTTTTCATTGACTATATGGTCCTTCTTCACACAGCATGTTGCCTGAGTGGGCACAAAACTACTTTTAGACTTCCTTAAACAGAACTTCTTTTTCCATCGGTAAGTCTGAACAAACCAAAACAATAGTAGCAAGTAATATCAATGTCAAATTTAATGAAATAAGATGCATTTACATAGCTAAAAATAGCATTATGTATAAGCATGATCATTATAAATAAAATATTTTTCACCATCTGTYTGTGCCAGACACTTTATATCAGCACTTTAGTTTTTTTCACRACCTAATCACTGAAAGATATGATATCATGATTTTTCAGTTTACTCATGTAGAGTGAGGTAGTGTGTGAAACTAAGCAATTTGTTCAAAATCACACACTTAATTAGGCTTGGCTAGATTATACTTGGTTCCTCAATGTGACTAATTTCAAAGCTCTTTTTCTGTGCCATCCATATTTACACACACAGTAGAATTCTAGAGAATTCTAGTGCAATGATGTCCTTCATTCTCCTCATTCTAGGAGGGCAGCTGGTCTCCAGGATCCCAGATTAAAAGGAAGGACGCTGCTTCCCCTGTTACTACAGCTGSCCACCAAGAAGTGGATGGATATTGAGTGATTGTCATTCAGCAGCACTGTCCTCTTTTTCTCCTCAAATTGATTCAACTGGGGAAGCAAGTGGGCCAGTTGGTTCCAGCTCAGGAGCAGAGCGTCTAACCAAGCAAAATAGCCCATACCTGAATCCAATTTGACTTCCTTTCCCCATCTATTTATCTGTCCAATCATCCATGAATGTTTAATCYACAGAAGATTTTGCCAGGCACTGTGATGTGTGCTAGGGATTCAAAGAAATAGCRCTTGCTTTCAAAGAGGGAAGTGTCRCATAGAGAAAGAGAAAGGAAACAATCCCATATGCTTGGAGGTACCAAAGGGCTAGTGAGATACCRTGAGAGGGTGAGACCAACTCTTCTTGGTGTCTGGGAGGAGAGTTCACAAAAGACATGTTGAGTGACTTGGCTGTCACTACAGTGTTGAAGACTCAGGAAGTTTCTGATAGCTAGGCCAGCTTTGCACAAAGCATGCTGTTTTCACAGGAACTCATAAACTGAAACACCAAGGCTCTTCCTTTCAGTGCATCACGGGACTGAGAATTGACGGGCGGCACTTCTCATCCCTGCAATACTGTGAAGAATCTTGGCTCTGCGATGGGGCACATCTTCCCCAGGATTTATCATCGTTCTGAAACATGGTGTTAGCTCTTCAAAGTCATCTATAATCTTTCACATGACATCCCCCCAACCCCCGCCCGTGTGTGATCCCAGAACACAGTCATCACATTTCAAAAGATTTGGGATGACTTGCCCACAAACTTGTGATGACATGCCTAAGCTCAAATTAAAATCCGACCGTAGAATGATGGCCCGTCAGGACAGAGTGGAGACAGGCAAGTCTCCTGATGCTTTTTAAAGCACCGGAGCAGAGAAGAATGTGAATCTAGCTGGAGTGGTTGAAAATAGCAGTATGTCGCCATTAGCAGCTGTGGCTGCAAATCAAGGGTCAATCTCATCTAGGCAGTGTGGACAGGCCTCTCTGACACACATCATTCTTATCAGCACTGCATGCACACGTGCTGATAGAATAATTAGCACTGTTTCCCAAGAGAAAATCAAGTTATGTCTGTAAGTTTGCAGGGAATATCCACACAACAGCTGGAAAAGGTGCACCCAGCAAAACCAACCCATCTCTTGGAGGCCTTTCTTATTYTAGGTAGATATGCTGCRTATGACAAAAGAAAGGTTAAACATTTTAGAATCATGTTTCACACGTTATGTTGACAATTGAACATAACACAATTCTTATGGTCACTATTTTACTACCATATTTCCATGACAGATCACTGTTGAACAGAATTGAAAATAAATGCAACTTTTAAAACCACTATATTATATACTATTTAGCGTATTTGAATTATTAGAGCCCTTGACAATGTAACATTTTAAGAATGTATTTAATCGTGGAATGATTCTGAACCTTGGTGTTTCTGTACTATGGAAAATCACTGTAGAAAATATGTTTGCCAATTATCACTGGAAACATTTGCATTAAGAACCTTTCACAGCAAAGCTAAAATATGAGTCTGATGTTGAGGTTTCCATGTCATGGTTTCTGAGGATCTAATTTTTATCAGACTTTTCCGAAGCTAGTTGGACATGAGGACTCCCTGAGGGCAAAGGCCCAGCTTTTTTGTTTTACTGGTGAACACTCATGCCTCAGACTGAAGTGTCTCCCAAAGAATGGGTGTTCTGTGCACTTGTGGAATGGTATCATGAGCAAACAGACTAAACAGACAGACTGAAAACAAACCCTGAGACAGAAAGAGAGGACCAGCCTGTCTGAAATAATACAACAGATCCGCATGGACCCTGAGCTCATGATGATCTTCACTTCTCTAAACTTCAGTTTCTTTATCCTGAACTAAACAAGTTGTACTGTAAAATACACACGTGAACATGTCCAGGCAGTAACTGATATCCAGCAAAAGGCCCTTCGAATGTTTGTAGTCTCCCCCATGCCCACTCCTGTTAGCACTCCACGGCAATCTTTAGTTAATGCAGTGTTTACTTGTTTTAAAGATTCTTTACAGAAGATACACTTTAGAAGACATCAGACATAGGCCATGAATGCACATCTATCATCTAACCTCTGGGCTTTTAACCTGTCAAATGAGARGACCAGTGTTCTTTTCTGGATCCCAGCTTTTGCTAGACCTTAAATTAGAAGTCTCCTAATTTCATATGATATCCAAGAATTTATAATTATCTCTACCATTAAATAGTACACAAAAGCACCAGTTCCTCATCACACTGATATAATTGTTTTCCTGGTTGATTATAGTTTCCAAGATTTGTTGACTTTTTGTCAAGAGATTTTTAATATCAGTTATGGTGAGGACAAATTCTGTCAGCATGTTTAAGGWAAGGGTATTCTATTTTCTAAAACAATGCAGTTGACTGAGCCAATTGAAGCAGTTTACCTGTGATATAATTAATCTCCTGGTGATTCAGAAGATGACTGAGAATCATTTCCAATCCATTGTCTCCATTTTATAATTGCTGTTCAATATTAATCAATAACATTTTTAAGGTACAGAAAAATGGGTAGGTGGAGTAGTTACATTCGGTTAATAGTTTTTAACCATTAAAATTCTGGATAATTTAGAAATATCAGTGAAACATAATGAAAATTGTAACTGCATGGCGTAACAAAAAAAAAATCAGATTATTAGATCCCCTAGATTTTTTTTTCAAAGGCTGCTTATGGCCTTTAAGATTTTTAAGCCTTTGATTATTTATGAAAGCTTAAATCTCTTCATTAATTGCTGTTTTTTGTTTTTGTTTTAAAGAGCAGCTCTCAAAGGCTGGCAGTGCTGGAGAGCCTTACCAGTCTCATGGTTAAATCTGAACTATTAGGATCTACTCTCTTCTTAGAAATGCTGAAACAAAGAACATTCCCATTATTAGGCCCCTGCAAGGAGAGGCAAGCTCCTCCTCATGCACTCTCTTTGTATAGTGATGCTGTTTTATTCCTGCAATAGGTAACTTGTGCTACATGGTGTGACAAAGATTGCTACCCAATCTTAAGTGTATAAAACTCTTTAAACTAAGTYTTTAAACCAAGGCAATGATTTGTCRGGTCCATTTTTTTCTTTTTAGAGAACTGCAAAGTTGGATCCCACCATATTTAAGCATCTCCTGTTTTTCCTAATGGGATATTGATCTTGTTTTTCAGATTGTTCTGTATGGCAATGTCTCTCTGCTCCAGCCTCTTCAGTAACTGAGATCACCCACATGCAACATGTATTCAGTGTCCATATATTTTTAACCCGAGTTATAAATAAAAGAAAGCACGGTAGATATAAGTGACATTGATTAAAGCATCTGAGTGCAATCCATGTAATTACAATTAAATAACCCTTAACTTAGGAAAAGAAGTTTATTTATGGTAATTTTATGTGTACCAGAGTGACTTGGCTACATATGTGTATGTGTACCGTGTGTGTGCCTACT
>BDUI01002792.1:11258-24715 GCA_002335545.1 Apodemus speciosus | reverse complement strand
CTATGATGCAAGTCACTATAAAGGCACAGCACATATTTTAAAGGTATTCTAAAACACTGTTCATTTGGAAATGGTCTAGCCTAGCCTTGTTATGGTTGGAGATAGTGAAAGCAGAGACATAAAGTATCCCTAAAACATGTGTTTGGGTGTGTACTAAATAGTGGAAATCTAAGCCCAGGGCCCATTTTAGGAAGCCATACAGCTTCTGGAAAGTCACCAAGTTATTTTTTTCATTTAGGTAAAAAAAAAAAATGTATCTTTGGGGTAATAGTTCATGTAGTTCTTACTGATCTTATATTAGTATTGTTATATTTCTGATTATTCTGATCAGGAAGCTCTTTGAAGTCACAGTCTAGTGCGCTGTGACTCTCCACAGTTCACTGGTCTTCATATCTTGTTGATTTTTGCATTTCCTCACTCTTCTGAGAAAACACAAATGAGTGAACTTTTAAATCCAACCAAAACACAGGAAATCTGGTGCTTGGATGTTGTTATATTGGGTATGAAAGAGTGTTTTATGATTCCTTACTGAAGACACAAGATAAACCCTCACCTATACCATAGACACAGAAACTTTTGTAAGCTGACTCTATCACTTGCCTGAACATGAAGATGATAGATACTCTGGAACATTGTTTCAAGATAAACAAACCAATGAGCATTTTAAAAAAATCACTTAAATAAGGTGATACTAGTAAGAAATTTCTCCCCCTCCCCTAAGTAGATCACATAGCTGAAGAAAAATCTGTACCATCTACTAATACTTCTTCTTGGTTGACTTTCAAGTTAGCACATCTCCACAATAAATGGAATTGGGGAAGGGATGGCTTGACACTTTAGCTGCTACCAGTGTCCTGCCTGTCAGCTGTYACAGCAGCTTGTAGCTTCCCCACAAGCTTGAGCCACTGCTTACTGGAGTCAAGTCCCTGCCAGGCTCRGTGAAGAGGGGAGGGAAAAGATTGTATTACTAAGTGACAGCTGAATCTATCCAAGAGAATGGCTTACCTAATTCCCCTAATGAAAATGCACCTTTTATATAAAACTGGAAGGGGAGTGAAAATGAAAACAGGATTGCTGCTTCTTACCAAGACTCAATGGTCTTTCAGAATCCAATGTGAAAGCAATTTTTTAAAAGAGCTTTAGCCTACTCCCATACACAGAATTAGCAACTAGGGCTGAACATTTGTAACTTCACAGGCACGTATGAGATAGACCTAATTAAATTCATGGAAATTTTAGCTGATAATCCACAGTGTGTTTCTCAAAAGCAACTTCTCATCTTATACCTTTCTTCTTTTGTTATTTAGGACCTCACGGTGACCTTGACAGGAAGTCTTACAACTGGGACCCAGAATAAACTATAAACTAGACTATGTGTCACTGTGAAGTCTTACTCCCCTCTCTATTTACAGGACTTGACAGGAAGGACACGACTTTTAAAGTTGTTCTTATCCGATGCCCTGTGAAAAGAACTTTCATAACAAATATCAACTTTGGCTCTTACAAATCAAATGCCCATGCTACTTGTTCTCACTCTCAATCTGAATCATTGATTTCTAACAATGGTGAAGGGTCAAGTTATGTCCAGCTCCTTACAATAGGACCTACAGTTATATAATCATCTTTTAAAATTGCATTCATCTTCATGTCTGTGTGTGTGTGTGTGTGTGTGTGTGTGTGTGTGTGTGTGTGTGTGCGCGCGCGCGCGCATACAGATGACATTGCTCACTGATGGGGGTTAAAGGACACCTTGCTAGAGTCACTTCTCTCTTTCTACTGAGTGGGGGCCTAAGATTGGTCACATGTTGTCAGGACTAGCAGCAGGCATCTTTACCCACTGAGCAGACTCACCGGCCCCAGTAGAATTATCTTGGCGATAAAATCCTTACTATCCTACAGACTGGTTGYGCACTTTCCTTTAAACATTATCATTTAACCACAAGTAGAATATCAAGAGCAGATTATTTTTCTAGATGACAATGCCTAATGGTGTTTCTGATCTAGGGAAATGTGGTTGGCATTCAGCATCTTTTCTTTCCCATCTTATTTTCACAATGCTCTATAGTCTAAGTAATTTTCATATCTTGGACTCAGTAAAAATTTCTAATTTTTAAAAATAATGCATATCTCTCAGATTAAAATTACTTAAGTAAGGAGTTAGTTGCCATTATTTCATATCTTCAAGCTTGAATATTTTTTTAGAAGATTATGGGATTGAGTCACTAATGAGGTATTTTCTTCTCTCTTAAAGGCACCCTAGTGGGCCATCTTTTGCAGTAGTAGAGATCACTTAYTAAGATTACCTGTAGTTTCCATCCACAGAAGGCAATAATTACAGAATAAAATTCCCAATCATCTTCCTGTCTACCCCACAGACTTGGATATATATTGTTCTATTTACTTTGTTAACATCAAACTGGGGAGTTCTATCAGCTTTGAGCTGGGAGTATTGACCTGGGAATGGGGATCTACTCTAATTACCACCTTCTTAGAACAAGAATTGCAAATAATTACTTCTCTTGTTTTCRATTTAAAAACTCAGCTCTCTTTCGTTCTTTAATTCCATAGACCTTGCATGGGCTCAAAGAATCTCCCTTCACCCTTGTTACTACATTTGTAGTAAATGCTGTGCTTTTGAAAACAGGGAAAACTGTAATCTTTTGTTCTTTTATTATTTGATGCTCAAGTGTGCTTTGCCTTTGGTAATTAGTGGAGCAGCAGGCCCTAAGAGCTTTTGTTTATCTTGGAAGATAGGCATTCTTGGRTTTTGGGGGTTTCGTTGTTGTTCTTTTTCTCTCTGAACTGCCTTTTCTTAACATGTGCAAAAGACTAGGTGTTCCTTTAGAGCAGAGACATCACCTTCATGCTGCATCCTCTCAAAAATTTTCTGTTAAAATTCCTTGCCACCAATGTGACTGTTTAAGGARGTAGGTCAGAATTGACTGAGATATTTTCGTGATTGAGAATAGAGCCCTTAACCAAGAAACAACAGATAACTGTATAACACTGTCCACCATATAACATCAAATCAAGAAGATATCTTTGAATCAGGAAATGGTTTCTCACCAGATACCATCTGACACAGTCTTGATCTTGTACTAGAAGTAGATGAAATACAACTCTACTCTTCAGAAGTCCCACTAGTGGCATTTAGTTGTCAAAGGCAAACAGATGATGGCAAACAATTYYCAAGTCTTAGGCTAGTATTAATAATAAAGAGAAGGGAAAGGAGTCAGCAGAATACAGTGAGATTGAGAACTATTAAATACACTACAGACACTTTTAGAGAACACCACTGTCTTCTTTCAGCATCMATTCACTACCCCACTTTCCACCACTCCAGCTCTTTCCTTCCTCATCTAGCTATAGTTCTCATCAGTCATAGTTGAAGAGAATAGATAACTGTACCAGATCCCAGGGTGGCCATTAACTGACCAAGCTGGATCCAGTCTCAACAATGTGCTTAAGCYTTGGCGTAAGTACAGGATTTGGTAACCATCTAGCTAACTAATCATGCAAGGACATTGTTAAGAAAGTTTTCTTTGTATCTGAAAGTAGTACGTGGAATCTGTGATCATTTATTTTTTCTGATCCCTGTCATTATTTTATTCGGACTTGGCATTCASACCTGTTTCCAACCATCTTGAAYCTGGCCAGAAGCCAGTCATCAAATAACCTATGGCATGGAGATGTTAAAAGCCAGCAYCTAACTACGCCATGTTTCWGAGTTGCCCAGCCGCAGCATTTCTGGTCAAGGGGATAATTAATGGCTTCATTGCTTAAGCAGGTGGAATCAGCATTTCCTGGTCTGACAGCTGTAATTATTCTGAAAGGAAATTATCCTGCTTTTCTTTCTCTGGGGTGACTCAAAACAAGACTTTAAATGGCATAATTGGTCTTCTTTAGGGATATTAGGTTTTCTAGAAAGTTCTAAGTAAAATAGTGAGATTAAATTAGATTATATTGGCATAAATGTAGCAAAACCAGGATTGATAGAATATTTAGTTTTTAAAGTACCATGATACTTACACATTGGCTTTAGGAAGCACCGACCACTTAATTCTTTCTTGAGGTCTATAACTTGCATGATCATAAGAACGTGGAATAATAGAGTATTCTAGTCCCCATTGCACAATTACAAATGTCTTTCTTTGCCATCTCTTATACTGCTGTTCTGTATACCAAAAGAGTAACCCAGAGGCCGAAGTTGCTGGTCTTAGTTTTTCTTAGAGCAACCAAACACCAATATTGAACTCCCAAGGGGTAAAAACAAGAGACTCTCTTGCTTTACTTTAAAATATGGAGCAGAAAGAACTMCTGAGGATTTCACATTTTCCCCCCAGAGTTTTGGCATAAGAACCCTTAATAATGGATTTGGATGAGGCCCGAAGTTGATTGTGCCAACATCAATTGAATTAAGCCCTCAGACATTGTCAGGGAACTTCCCATCTTTCATTTCACATAAATACACAGCAAGCTTTTATCTCTGGCAGCGCTTGCCCCTAGATGACAAATGACTGCATCCRCAGCTAAGGTGTGGAACAGAAACTCAGGGTTCTGACAAAGATCCAAAATTGATTTTGCTTTTTTTTTGTTTGTTTGTTTAAAACAATTACTTCTGTTCTTTCCAGAATTTTGCAGTGGGCTCTAGTGAAAAAGCCCTCCTGAAAGCGTTAGGAATCCTAGATCAGGAGTTCTGGACTGTACCCTTCACCTTCTTAAATCACTAAGAAAATAATTATTTTATCTTCTTGAAGTTTGGATTCTTAATCATCAGTGCAACAACAGGTTTTGCCAAATATTCAAAATGTGAGTGTCTTAAAAAATAAGTGTACTAAATACAAAAGTACCATTAAAATTATCAGACACCAACATCATGATTTCTTCCCTTGCTCTGTAGGAGATTTGAGGACAAGTCTAAGCTAATTTAATTATAAAGGACTGAGGTCTAAAAACCTAAATATAAGTATAACTGGGCTTCTATTGGATTCTCCAGGTGGTTACTCACCAACCCTCATTAGATGTATGGYCCCTATACCTGTTTCTTTTAAAATTGAAATGTTAGTATTTATTGAAAAATCTACTAAGATTTTATTTATCCTACCTTTTTCTAGGACTCTGATGCAAAAGACACATCAAATGTCTATTCATTAAAGTCCAGTGGGCATAATAATCTACAAAATATGTAATACTATATAGGCCATTAGAAGAGCAGAGAATTGTGAGAAATTAGAGGCCGACTGTCTGTCAAAAATCTAAGGTACTTGATACAAAATGCTTAGGAATCACATTCCTTTCTTGTGGATTTTCTAAGATTTTTTTCAGGGAAGCAGTCATCCATCTTACCTGTGTGGTTCTTGTCTCAGCATCCCATCAGACCCTGAAGTCCCTGATTCTCAAGTCTTTGTGTAAAGTTATACAGCAGTGATATTCAACCGGTTCATCTTGGTTCGTGCCTTAATTCAACTCTAGAATCTTTATAATAGCCAAGGCACTGGAGATGCTAAGTAAATAGTTGGTTGTAGAAAAATACTCTGTACACATTCTGTACCCAACCTTTCAGGGCGGGTRCCTACTTTATAACCACACTGAAGTCCAGTCCACTATTCCTGGGTCATCTCACACTCTGGTTTTTGTTAACAGCTGGAAGAAGTAGCTTATGAAATGATTTATTTTCACCTCAACTTTCATTATGTTGATAGCACTTTTGAGGGCAAGGGCTACCAGCATCCTCTGAGTGCCAAAGAGAGAATGAGGCTGCTGGCTGAGGGTGTGCTGAGTGGGTTAGGAGGTTATGGCTAAGATCAGTCTTCTCTTTCCTCCCGAGAATTCTGCAGATGGCTGGCTTTATGAGAGTATTTATTTGGAAGAGAAGTTGAGGCAGGAGTCCTGGCATCGGTTGCAAAAATTCTCATCATGAGAAGAGGAGAAAGGGACAGGTCCTAGAATCCAGGATGCCTGATTTACAACTTGCTGAATAACCAATAATATTAGTCTGTAAACCAATAGAGTTTCCAAACAATTACAGTAAATATGTCTCTTTATAATGAGACTTATGAGCAAGGCAGAAGGAATATAAGGATTCTTTTCACCATCCATTTCTGCATTTCCAACTGTGCAGCTAAGAAGCAAGGCATAGACATAGTATCCCTTCTGACATTCTGCCATTTGCTGCTATGGAAACTTCCATGATCCTATCTTGGAGAATACCTTCTAGAACTAAAATACTAAAATTAAAGTGAAAACTTCTTCATACACACACACACACACACACACACACACACACACACAGGATCTTGAGAAACTTAAAAAAGAAGGTTTTGAAAAACTCGCATGTCTAATGTATGGCCTAAGTATTGAAGAAGTTTTTATGAGTAGATTACTCATGGTGACTCAAAGCTAAGCATCTCTGGGACTCTACCTGCTTTCTCCATACTGGTGACTCCTTCTCACCAAGCCCTGGCAGTCATTCTTGAGATACAATAGGAAGACTAGAACCTAAGCATTATTCTCCTCTGAGGCTTCCAGGTTGCTGCTGTGGTATGCTGTATGATTATTCTATTCAAACTGAAGTATCTATTCCTCGGGAGAGTAAGGGAACTCCATGAGGAAATAAAACTTATTGGATTCCCAAGGCATTATAAGCAGGGCAATAGTTGGGGGAGGGGCGTTGCCAATCTATAGAACTTTCTGAGAGTCCTGTAGAGAGCTCCAGGCACTCATTGTCTGTGACTTTTCTCTCACACTGAGGTGGTGAATTCACTCATCTCTGGGTAACCCATGCAGTCTGTAGGTAAGTTAATAAACACATTGGTTCATCAAGTTAGACATGGGCAGAGTCATTTTTCAGGTCTATCACTGGTTCTCTATATTAGTTGACTAGATATTTGCTTGCATCTCCTTGGGAGAAGACACACCACAGTATAACAAGTCATCCCAGATTTTAGCAGAATAAAAGGATCATTTTGTTCTAATCAGTTTTGAGTGTCAAGAGCCCACAAGATTTTTTTTTTACTGGAAGTCTCTTAGGAAGTCGTAGATGGGTGTTGACTGTTGTTGGCATCTGAAGGCAGCAGTAGGACTAGATGCCCAAGGTGGTGAATTCATAGGACTAGAAGTTGAAGAAGACYATTGTCTGAGAGGCTGACTAGCCAGAATCTTTCCAGGCGTCGCAATGTCAGTACATGTCTTTTCAGACATGTATCACCGGACACTAAAATGTTTGTTCTCCAGCTGGGGAGATGATTCAGTGGTTAACATGTTTCCAGAACAAGGGAAGGAACTGATGATCAGGCCCCTAGAACCATTATAAATGCTTGGTAGGAAACTGAGGATTCCCCAGAGCAAGCTGGTTAGCAAGACAAGCCACATCCGTAAGCTCTCGGTCTGATTGAGAGAATTTGCCTCAAGGAGATGGCAGAGCCATCAAAGGACAAGCCTAACATCAACCTGAGTCTTCCGTTTATGTGCATAAGGTGCAATCACACCACACACACACACGTGAACTTGCATATGTAAAACTGCATGTGCATATCACACACATATACACACAAAAGTAAAAAAAAAAAAAGACATATAAACATCTTCAGTGTCCTATGTAAATACAGAAAGACTGTAGTTCAGAGTGACTTGTGATTACCCTCCCTGGCCGGGGAATCCTTACATTTTTTTAAGAACTAGACTGTGGACTGTGCTCCTGGGAAATCATTTGGAAAACTATGATTCATCTGCTGCCCCTTGGCTTAATAACACCCTCCCACTTGACCTCTGGTTTCTGTCTCAGTCTTGTGAAACTGCTTGGTGATCCTGGGTGACCCTAGATGAATCATCTCCAGCAGGGAAGTTCAGAAGGCCCAGCCACGGTTCTTTTGAAGATGGAATGTCACCCCACGTTGTTTCGTGATAACTCAACATAGTACTTTGTGTTCAGTTCGGTGGTAAGTTCTGTTAGAATTTGAGTTCCATAGATGATGTAACATCCTGAGTAGTGTTAACAACAGAATTATGCAGGCTGAAAAGATAATGATACCCTAGAACTTGCAAGGAAGGTCTAGAAGATATCATGCCAAGTGAAATAAGCAAGACACAGAAAAGATACCATGATTGCATATAAGTACTGGATTTTTAAAATATATATATATGAATATATAGAATATCTATCTCTGTCATATGTGTGTGTGTGTGTGTGTGTGTGTGTGTGTGTGTTATAGGTATAGGTATAAGTATAGGTCTAGGTCTAGGTCTAGGTCTAGGTCTAGGTCTAGGTCTAGGTCTAGGTCTAGGTCTAGGTCTAGGTCTATGGACATAAAAGAGAGAGAAGACTGTGAGGAAGGGAAATGGTAGAGCCAAAGGATAAAAAGTAACAATATTTAAGATGAACAAACCTGTAGATCCAAAGTATAACTTGAGGAATACAGAAAAAAATTGTATGGTATACATGCAAAAAAATAACATAAAGTAAATGAATATATTATTAGAATGTAATCCAGGGCTATTGTGGATCTAAGGGAACTAAGAGTACTGTATTCATTACCCCATTAAGTATATTTATGATTTTTAGTCATCAACCATTTCTTTGTAGCTTCATATTTCCAGAATTGTGAGTATACTTTTCATGTAGCCTGCACTCAATCTTATACTAAATATGCATTTTTCATTTTCTAAAAAATGATGAGTTAATGAGAAACCATACTTTAAAAAAAATCAGAACTTAAATTATTTTGCAGCACACTAAGAGTCATCAACGTAGTCTAGAAGCTCACGAGTCTAGACTGGAGCACTAAGGGAGTTGGGCAGAAGGTAGGACCAATGATGGAGGAAGGAACCTTGCCGGACTCCACAAGGCTACGTTCTAATAGACACAGATGACCAGAATGACTTTGTATCAAGTGCAGGACATGACCAAAGACAAATGATGCCAAGATATAAAAGGATAATATATGGGTCTCCATTTAGAAAGTCTGAACAGGACCCAACACAGCCAMAAACCAGATCCTTACCRTAGTGCTGATGTTCTTAGAATATTGAACTAGAGTACAAGAAATATCCTTTGTCAAGATCAAGATTGATCTCAGTTCCTGGAGCAGGACTGAATCTTTACCTAGAGGATACATGACTCTAGATGTGAGGAAGGAAGCCTTAAGAGACCATATTGATTGTGAATGTGATTTTTGTTTCATTTAGCATCTTTAACACATCTCCGAGATAAGAGAACTGCTTTAACATTCTCTAGCTGGGAGGATGGACTCCAGCTAAAGCAGGATACTCTGATTCTGTTTATTAGTGTATCCTGTGTATTCCCAYAATCCTCTGAAGATAGTTCCCTCTCTCATTTTTATTTCCTTTCATTTGGCTCTAGTTAATAGTTCAAATAGCGTGCAATTCATTTATTTGAAACACACCTTAGAGCCTGTGGCATAGTCACAGAGCACGGCTATTACCARAGTAAATTGACTGCCCCACCCCCACCCCGAGGAAACCAGCATCACTCCCTATTTCGAGGTCCTTCCTTCAGTAGCTGGTGCCACTTGTATGCATGTTATCTTCATTTTTGCCTATTCTGGGCTTTATATCCCCATRTATCTATGTGGCAGCCTATCCTGGCCCAGAGTACTGCAACTTTTCTCCTCCTCTGACAATTGATGGTGACTTTACATGTACTTACCTAGAATCTTTCACACGGTGAATACCTCCCCAAACAGACCTTTGATAGAACCTTTTTGCAGTGTGTCCAAACACCTGCCGAAGGCTCAAATTATCAGGCCRAGCCACTGATATATTATTTCATTTTGTCCCAGCTGCAACGCCAGGTACTATAAGATCTGATTGGATAGAATTGTTTTCAATGGCTCTCTTCAGACTCCCCCATACGTGAGTCTTTTGATTATGGCTTTGAATTTATGAGCTTGGAAATAGATTTAGGAGCCAGCCAACAGTTCAGCTCATTTCAGGGTGAYCTGGAAGCACTCTCAAGGTAGTGATTTAAGGTGTTACTTGTAGAAGTCACTAAAACACTCTGGAATTTAAACCCTGTGAGAAGAGGATTACATACCACCTAGAGTGCTAACAGTAATAGCAACTGTTTAGTGAGAACCCATGGGCATCTAGAGCAAATTCCCATGCTCAGGGTCCATTAGCTCTGTGGGTCCTTCGCACAGCACACAGAGGAAGCAGCATGCCAAATGGTATGGAGTCCGTTCTGTGGATATGATCATGTTCTCTCTTTAGACTTCTGGAAATGGCCAGGGCCTTTGATTTCTTTTTCATAGAGATACTTGTATCTGCTTCTTCTTGGTGAAAAGGATCCTTCGGTTACTTGTCAATGCCTCGTCTACCTGACTGAATGCTCTGCGCATGGCTCAGAGACATTTAGCCAAGAATTCAGTTTTGATTAACCAATTCTGTTATATGGTTGAAGAAAATATTAACTAATTTGTTAAGAATTATAAGCAGACTATTGGGGGGAGGAACTTGGGGGGGGAGGGTAGAATTGTGAATAATCAAAAAAATTTGCATGAAAATTCCAGTTCATTAAGTAATCAGCATGGGGGTGTCTGATTGGCTGATTAGATGCAGGAGCAGATCATTTGTCGCCTTTTAGGTACATTTCCATCCAAGTATCTCCACCTGGCAAATTTAAATTAATGTATTATTTTAAATCCATGTATATTTATTTCACATTGAGCTATCCTTCAGAACAAAGGAGTCATTTTTCATCCAGAAAATCGAGAGCTTTCAGGCCAGTGGCTAAAGAGTGTCTGTCTTCTAGGAGTTAGATCAGCACTAAGCATGGGCTAGTCTCTCTCTCTGTCTCTCTCTCTGTCTCTCTCTCTTTCTGTCTCTCTCTCTNCACACACACACACACACACACACACACACACACACACACCACCACCACCACCACCACTACCACCACCACCTATCAAATCCTACACACTAAGATTTCCAGGGCAGAACATTCTCTTGTATAGAGAACATTCTATTCTTTGAGTTTAGTTAATGTGGCAGTCAATCATCATTCAACCAAGTAGGCTGTATTTTAGCTGAACATCAAGATTGTTAAGGGGAGACTATATTGTTAGAGGCTGCTTAGAAGGAAGGGCCCAGATAACGGGGTGTATCAGTTAGGAAGTCAGTTTCCAAAGGAGGCTGGGAAAATAGGTTTGCTTCTTCTCTGACAGGATTTGTTCAAAAGTCTACTGAATCAGAACACAGCAAGGCTTTTGAGAGAATTGAACCCTACCCATCCCTTTATCAGAAACTGCCTTGAGACTATCTCTTCAGGGGCATGTTCAAATCCTTCCCACCAAGATTCTGTTTGGGAAAACTGCGAAAAATCACAATTTAGTAATATCGTGAAGCCTCTGGCAACACCCCTGGGGGCCTGAGCCAACCCTGGTACAGAAATTGTGTTGCATCTCTGCTCCAGTTGGAAGCTGGCAAGCAGTACTCTTACCAGACCTCAGACCTCATGCCCATGTTTATTCTCGGGCTCTGCTCAACATGCAAGTCCTTTGACCATCTACCCTCTCCCCTACTCTCAGRCCCAAACTTTGCACTGCCTCTCCATCTCTCAGTCTCTCCAGAATGGCTTCTGCAATTCCCATTCTATGATGAGGCCACTTTGCTGTGTACCGAAGAGGGTGTCCCTACTCTTGTCTCAACAGAAGGCTGGTTTCTCGTGCAACAATTTATGCTAAAAATAAAAATAAACAATTCTCTTTATCTCCTATTAGATCAGTTACACTAAACCATCATGTCTCTACATGTCAAGTCTTCAAGACTGATACCAACCAGTCGGATGCTTGGTGAGGACCCTTCCCTAACCTCCACTTTGGGCTCCTTCATTGCATTCTCTTTCAACTTGTCAACTTCTGTTAAGCATCCTGACAAATAACTCGATACATTCCCATCACATCTTCTATTTCTAACTACTATCAAGGTAGACCTGTTGCTCTATAAAATGCTTGATGTGATACATCTGCCTAGGGAGGTGCTTCCATGAGCTCTCATGCACGCTGCATCTCTACGCCCAAGCCCCAGTTGAAAACCACAGCAATATAGGAAGTGGCGCCATGATGTGGTAGTAGTATCTTGTCCTCACTGGGTTCTCCATGATTCATGGGTTCACACTACTACCACTATGGTGGAATATTACATCAGGGATGGGCAGCTAGGCATAAGATACCTTGAGCTCCTCCGACTCCCTCCAGGCCTAACCTCTGTGCCTATTCTTGCCATAATTCTCCCAACCGAAAATGAAGTGGTTGCAGCAGCCATACCATTCTCAAAACCAGAACCTGGTATAAAGTGATCTGACTCATATTCTAGCCAGCTAAAAGAGAGAACATTTCTTTTCTGATAGACTCAGTGCATGTTAGAATCACACCCAAAGAAAAGACCATGTTGAACAGAGATCAACTATAAAAGTTGCCAGAGCCCTGAAAACCAAGTTATCTATTTCTCCAAGTGTATTTTCCAGTTTTAATTACTTGTATGTGTGCACAATACGTGTGAGGGAGAATATGTGGAGATCAGAGAGCAACTGTGTAAAGTCCATTCTATCTTCTATATGAACCTCAGGCAGCCGCAGGCTGCACAGCAAATGCCTTTATCTGCTGAGCCATCTCACTGGCCTTTCCTGCAGGGTTTTGATGTCTGGTTTACATGTAATACAAGGATATACAATGTGTGCTTCATACATCAAGCAAACACATTGAAAATTCTTATAGAGCCTTTCTGTCATGCCATTTCTACCAAAGACTGAAAACTAGGAGTATAGGTACTTTGTTTTGTTCTTTGTTGCTGTTTTAATGGATTTTCCCAGGACTGGAAAAGATGGATAGCCTCAAAGCTGTTTTAATCATGAGTTGCTTTTGTAACACTGTAAAACCAAGTAGCAAACCAACTCTTACCATCTTTGGTCACCTCAAAAAGGAAAAAAAATACAAAATAGTGATACTTTCGGGTTGCCTCCTCCATTTCTCTAATGTCTACATTCCACGTGTTTCTGATGAATCAGTGCTATGTAGTTAGATGTGCAGACAAGGTTCCTCCTGATTGGTATTTCAGCTTCTAGAAGGAAGCTGTTTTGTTTTGGTTCTTTGGGGGGGGGTATTGTTGTTTCTTTTTTCTACCTAGAACTGTTAGGATCTTAGGACATTCTTTGACTTGCAATGGGATTACCAAGGATCTTTTTTTGCAAGGCCCCATACTTAACACTTATTCCTAAGATGCTCTTAGAAAGTATTCATAAATTCTAAACTTACTCAGTGGGGCAGGTATTTCAAACTTTGAGAGCTTTAAAATAGTGCTGTGCCTACCTGTAATTACTGAAACATTGAGTTAGACTTTCCTGCAGTTTGGATATAAGAGGAGATTAGCTAGCAAGGTAAAATATAGTGTAATAACTATCATATCACACTGTGACAGGGACCCTGGAAGGAAGTTTCCTTAGA